>OX442434.1:3288787-3383952 GCA_949361645.1 Spongilla lacustris | reverse complement strand
CCATAGTGTTAAGTAGTCAAATCAAACGACATATAGACATGTGTACGTGACAGTACTAGTACGTTGTTGCAACAACTGCCTTTGTCACGTTACTATGACCATAAATAACAACGTATGGTTATGAATATTTATAACACTGTTTAAAATCAGTGTTTGACATTGCAATCCCATGGAAACGCAGATACTGCAATGATGAACATGTCAGCTAGCTATACATGTACATGTATTAGTTATATAATGGGACGTAGTCTCTAAACGAACCGGCGGTAATATACATGTATAATGATCCTGTATATGTGGGAAGACCATGCCTCTCCCCCTTTCCAACTATTATAAGGATTACAGCAGTGTATGCGCTATCAGAGATAATTTATCTCTGGCGCTAGCGATGCGCATATGCATTGGATTATGAACAACTGTGAACCTAAGATTACTAACTGCTCCTCCCCTTGTAGTACCTATGGGCGATACATATATTCATTGCACCTTATATCGATACACATGCGTGTAGTTACGGAGTTGCGCTTTTCAAGTGGGGAGTCCTCTATGTGAGGTCTGTATGTACAATGCGTACAACAAACACTTCCCTTTGGCTTTAAGCGAGCCACAAAATCGACGATAAGTTCAATGTTATAATATAATTAGGCGGCGTGTGACTGCACCGAGAGGTCGAGGGCGGATATACATGTATAACACTAAATGTTATATGAATGTCATCAAATCAGCTCTATAACTCAAACACCAGGAGCATGCAGGAACAAGCGTTACAACTTACAAGTACAACTACAAACTGAGTTGCATGATCCACTTTGCGATTGTGCTATACGAAATGCGGGCCTACTAGTGGGACTTTATTATGTGTTGCGCTAAGTTGAACTGTTGAAGTCGTCAGTCATGAAGTATTGAACTGGCTTAATTGCATTGTGTAGTTTGCGCCGCCTTTGTGTAGTTTGTATAATTTCAGTGTGTATAGTTTGGGTCGCCGACGATCAATCTTTGCTATATAATTATATTATTATTACAAGTAAATCAAAAACTTCTCTATCGAGAAAGTGATTGGTGGTATGTAGGATTGGTGGTGCAAAAAGCAAGGAAACAAGGTACAGTATGCTAAAGTGAGGTTTGGTAGGATCCTACAACTCACAGTCCTGAATTTGCAATTGACGAAGCCTATTTGCAAATGTAGGACTGTTATAGTGGTAGGATCCTATACCAAACCTCACTTTAATTAACATACTGTACCTTGTTTCCTTGCTTTTTGCACCACCAATCCTACATACCACCAAATTGAATCACTTTCTCGATAGAGAAGTTTTTGATTTACTTGTTTCCCTAATTTTTTTTTCACTGCCAAGTGTGTTCAATATATATGGCCATGGCTTAGTGTATTCGTTGCAATGTATAGGACGCTTAGATTCTGAGTAGGCCTCTTTTTTATTTTATTGATAGGCCTATACCTTTGTTCTTCGGATATCTTAAGCTCAGAGTTCTCCTTGTCTCGTCTTATTATTCATTAACAACCCCCCCTTGTCTGAAATCCTGTATCCGCCCCTGGTAAAAGTAGGGGTACAGCCTCCCGAAGGTCAAAACTGTATAGTAAAACTATTTGCCCAACGCTATAAGATAAAATAAGACTATGAAGTTCACATTTAGGTCTCCGCTTTTTATAAACCTTTGCCACTGTCCCTTCTTCTAATGACGCGTGTGTATATTAACAAAGCCTTTTATGGTAGTGGGATTTCAAGACGCATACCTCGATGCGTACCGGTGATCATGATCCTGTTACCAAAGTTCTGACTGATCGTGATGTGTAGTTAGCGCGGCATATGAATCCCGCGTAAACACCGCGTGTATATAAATTGCAATTCGGTATATAAACCCATATAAGACTTTAACAATAAGGTTTGAATCAAAAACATATGACATCACATGCTTGTATTCAATTTTTTTAAACACCATTACATACAGACCAGAATACAAATGCTACCAATTACTCTATGAGTAAGTGTGGCTTTGCACGAGTTGGATTAGTTTGGAGTAGCGAGAAGGAATTCAAGAGTACATTTCAATTTCAAGCACCACTCAAACTGGAAGACAACTACTTTCAGAGGAAGTCAGGCGGGAGGACGTGCAGTAGCTATGAGACGCATGTGAAAGCAATGAGGAGAAAGTGGAGGGCATCCCCAATCTGGAAAATTGGAATATGAGATTACATTTGCAGTAAATGCTTGGAATACACACCTCTGTGCACAAACAATCTTGACAGTTCTCCTATGCACACACAACGCACTTCTCTGTGCACACACAACTCACACCTCTGTGCACAAACAAGACAGTTCTCCTGTGCGCACACAACGCACACCTCTGTGCACAAACAAGACACTTCTCCTGTGCGCACACAACACACACCTCTGTGCAAAAACAAGACACTTCTCCTGTGCACACACCTCTGTGCACAAACAAGACTGTGCACACACAATGCACACCTCTGTGCAAAAACAAGACACTTCTCCTGTGCACACACAACGCACACCTCTGTGCAAAAACAAGACAATTCTCCTGCATGTGCACACACAAGACATTTCCCTGCATACACAAAAGCATCTAGATAATGTGGCACATGATATTTATAACAAAGGACAAATTAGCATACAACAATGTGTATCACTATGAACAGTTTCTACAACTTACATATTACGACCGCTATACCTGAATGGATAGGTATCTTGATACACATCAATACACATACTTGCTATACACTCTTATACAGGGTCTTCACGAAAGAACGCAACGCTTTTACATCACTATAACTTAGGATTGAAATTAATTAACTGCTTGATTTCTTTAACCTATGTTGCAGAAGTTAGGCAAATACTAACAATCCAATTATTGTAAGCGGTTAAGTAATTGTATCAAAGCCCTCATAAGTCAAAATATTCAAAGCCCTCTATTATCAACATTATTCAAGATTACGGTTAGAGATAATTGATTTTAATAACTACTAATAAGTAACGCAAGATCTTAGTATGCAGTGGAACAGCACTGATTTCAAGTTGCTGAGTTCAATAGTGAGTTATTAACATTTAAAACCGTAATTTGCTTTAAAGTTATTAAGATTGAAGCTGTTATGGTGTAACTAATTTTAATAACACCATCAGTAATTACTCCATGATTAAATGAAGTAAAAAACACAATTTGATTGTGTATTAGATCATGTAATGGTGAGTTACTATTATAACTCAAAGTTAATTACAATTGTAGTGGTCTTTTAGCATTTTCAAGCTTGATTTGTTGTTTTGAATATTAAACTAGTAAAACGCCAGTTAAATTTCATACTTTTTCAAAATTTTTTCACAGCTATGCTTTAGATTATAAATCTAAAGAATGTCGTACATTTCTGTGTCAAATTGCAAGGTATTTGATTTTATCTTTTGAACTGTAAAAGCTTAAAGATAAATGAATTTTAATAATGCATTTGGTATTTGCCTAACCATGGTTATTGTGTACTCATAAATTGATTTAGATTGATAATCGTATTTAAAAATTATGTTCATTCAAAAGCGTTGCATTCTTTCGTAAAGTCGACCCTATATATAGCCACTTCAGTACAGATCAGTATACATCGATCACACATGCACGCTATCACCCTGCCTACATTTAATACCACATTTTTTTGGCTGATACTAGGTTTTTAGCATATAGATAGCTATAGCACATGTATAGTAAACCGTAACGACAGAGTAGGAATGATGCGCGCTAGTTAGAAATACATGTACCGGTAGAGGGAACAATAGGCCTACATGTACTTCTCAAATTGCCGTGTCACAAATATGGGATCTTGCCAACTGCCAAGTACTATAACCCAAAGTTAACACTACACAAGCAAACACGGCTAACCTTTCACAAGTTAGGCTGATATATAGCAAACCAGGCGCTACGATCCAATAATGTTCGACCCGATCGCTCGATGTTATATCAACGTTTCAGAGGCGATCAAACAACACTCAGTCTGTCGTAATAGCGTGAAAGTTCTGAACTTACCCGATTCCTATGACAAACGAGCCACTAGCACTATACATATACCGTACCGTATTTCATTAGTGACGCATCACAGCGGCGGATCCAGGATTTCTGGAAGGGGGGGGGGGTCTAATAACTATATTCATAAGCGGGGGTGGGTACTGGAGGGGGCGTGCCCCCTCCCGTAACAGCTAGGGGATCTGGGGGAGCGCTGTAAGCTTCCCCAGTGGGGCCTGGGGCTTCGCCCTAGCCGCTTTTTCACTTTTGCGTTCATTTAGCATGAAAATAAGCATACTTTGAAAGTGTATTCAATATACTGATAGCTAGCAAGCGCAATATTTGAATTGATTAATATAGAAGCCTGCGTGAGTCAACGTGGATAAGGATAGCGAATAGAAAACTCTACGCAAAGCCATTGTGACCATATTCTGGTCTAAACGACACACACGTTTTACCTTTAATAGTATTATATACCTAGCTCTACCTGTTTCCTTTGATCGCTTACACCATTCCATCCGCGTAGCAGCAATACTAATTAAATATTGCACGCTTGGAGGGCCTTGGCTTTAGACCCCCCCCCCCCCACACACACACACACACACACACACTCACACACACTTTGGGTCGAATGCTAACTCGCTAATCAGTTCACTCGCGTTCACTAAACGCTTCGTTTTTCAACTCGTCAATCATGTAATTAATTATTCATACGTTAATTTATTCATAACTGGTCGGGCCGAGGGGGGGTCTTTAGACCCCTTAGACCCCCCCCCCCCCCCCCCCCCTGGATCCGCCACTGCATCACTTTACGTCACGTTATGCGCGCGCCGCGTTACGAAACCTACAATTTTTATCTCCGCCAGAGATAATATATACATGTAGACCGCTGAGTAACTATAGCACCAAAAAGAGCAAAAAAGAGCAAATGATCTTCCTGGCCAGCAATAACTGTGTTGCCGCGAAATAAACTTCATCCTTAATCGTCTATATCGCGATATCGCGATATGAGCATTTAATCGTGATATGCGATATTAAATTATTCATGATCAATTATCGCTTGGTTATTAAATGTTGGGGTGAATAGTTATGGTTACCACGAAGGATATGGTACAGGTATACGTGTACTTACGCTAAATGTACATGCTACCACCTGACTGACAATTTCATGAGCGCTGATCGCAAAGCCTTCAAAACTGCCGTATGGGAGGCTTTGGATGGCACAAAAAAATCAATTGTTTTTTAGCTACATGATAGCTTGCGCAATGTTCCCAAGCAGCCTGTCAGCAAAAATCAATATGCTCCATTGTTGCGGTGGAGGAATCATGTGCCATTCGTCCCTACCATAGGTAAACCAGCAAGCAAGTACTTGTGTATTTTGCTTAGGTACTTTCCTTAAGCAGAAAATGTTGCGCCCGTGGGGGCGTGGCATCTTGCATGAAAGGCTGCATTGGCAAATGTATATTTCTAAGGCACAATTCAAACTGAACTGGTTTAATTGTAACAGTAAATTATTATCATTGATATATCTAAATGTTGCTTATTCTCTGCTTGTTTCTAAATTTATTTCTGTATATCTTTGTTTACGTCCCTACTCGTGCGATATGACTAAAGATTAATCACGATATATTGCCATGATATATCGTCTTTCGTGGTAACACTGCTTCAAACGCCTTGATTAATCATATCTTATTTGTAATAGCCATTCCACCATACAAATGCAACTGATCATGAATGCTCTTTATCCGTGTATATAGACATCTGTATGCATGGTGTACAAAAAAGCGTTCACATCCCCAGTATTCCCATCCGGCATCGAAATTCACCTTCACCTTTTCATCGAATAGTATCAACTATACTAGCTTTTAGACCGCTTTGCAGATACAGGATTTTTTTAAAGGGGAGGGGGGGGGGGGGGGGGGGGGACACGGTTAGTAAAAGTTATCAGAAAGTGGGCGTGGGTCTCCAAAAGGGGGTGGGTACGGAAGGGGGATATGCCTCGCTTCCGCGCGAAGCGCGGAAGCTTTTGATAGTATCCAAGTATTAAAGCATCAAAACTATGCTAGTTTTAGTGCTTTAATGTACATTTACAATTAAAATTGCACTACAAGAAAAGTATTTGCACCGTGCGCTAATAGTTTCGGGCCTAAAGCTGTTGCGACTATAAAGCTGCCATGTGCGCCGACCTATCGCTTGTGGGGATATTTGTATATTGCGTCTTCATTTGAGTCACAAATAGCAAAACAGGGCTATGAAGTATTCATTTTGAGTCAATTTCCTTGTGCACGATATAATGATGAAAAGAGGCGCCGTGGTTGCTTTCAGGGTTGCCGAAAGTCAGGCCGGGGTCCGGCCTGTGACCGGCCGGCCTGACAGCCCCGGCCTGCCAGGTCGGATAAATTGATGTTATTAAACAATTTATTAAAAATTCATGGCTAACCACAAAACATTATGATATTATTAAACAATTTATTAAGAATTCATACTCTTCAGCTCCATCCGAGCGGGTGTTTTCGCGAGCTAAGCTGATTCAACAGCGCCAGAGATGGAACCTTCTCCCTCAACGTTTGGAGGCGTGTGTCATGCTGAAGCACAATGCATGGTTAATTACAAGTATTTAGATAGCAAGCGCGCTGTTTGCATCACTGCATGTTTTGTATCTCAGACTCAGTTTCTGTATCTGTAATTTGTAAATTTTAACCATTACCAGCTGATTGTATAATAACTATTACTATATGGGACAGTTTCCGAGAAAGCTTCCTATGTTTTAAACCGTTATAAAATAATCGTGTTAGAACGTTTGAATCGCTAGATCGTCCGAACGGTATAGGCTATCGACTTTCTATTTTCATAACTACGTACTACACCTTTGCTCTATGGTAAAATACATTTTGGTGTCTTGAACTTGCTCCGTGCCAGCATTGCAACGTTGGATACCCCATCAGGTTCAAACCCAACATAACTTTCTGTAGGAGTAACGAAATCGCTTCAAATTCGGTTTGTAGGCAGAGAGGTCCTATATCTATCGATTTGTTCTGTTCGGTCGTTAATTTTTATGCCATCCATTACGGAGATATATATAGTTGAACAAACTACGTACGTGCACATTTTCCCGCTCGATTCGCGCCGATGATTTGGGCAAATCGCGTCCCGCTCAAAGTATGGGAGGTGGTGATTATATCATTGCCGCGTATCGAGCGGGAAAAAGTGCACGTAGTTTGTTCAACTATATCTCCGTAACGGATGGCATAAAAATTAACGAACAGAGGACCTCTCTATCTACCGATTTGATAAGTTACTCCTACAGAAAGTTATATATGTTGGGTTTGAACCAGGTGGGGTATCGAACGTTGCAATGATGGTACTGAGCAAGTGCAAGACACAAAAATGTATTTAACCCCCCCTCCTGGATCCGCCACTGCATGAGTTCACTAGATGCTTTGGACATTCCTTTCATATAGACCTTTAGTAACATATAAGGCCATAACTTGATATACCGCAGATAGCACCTATCCGGTTTTAACTCATGCACTTCGTGCAGGTTATGGCACGTCGTGGGTTACAATTGTAACCCAATCAAAATCAAAATAAAAGCGTACGTGCCACAACCTGAATTTGTTCTTATTGTGCAGAGGGATGGAAGATGTAAACACCGTTTGCAATTATACGTATACGTAGCTGCAGTGTTACCACGATATATCGCGATTATTATCAATATAATAATTATATATACAACAGACGCGATTAACGTATGCGGACGTGAACGGGTAAAATATAAGAAATCCAACTTGTTTTCATTTCTCTCCTGCATGCAGAATTACTTGAAAGAACGAGTTCACTGTTCAATTTAAGCTTATACAACAGAAATTAAAAGTTCTTCAGAAATAAGCATTTACAACTATATCATGCATCTTTTCACCCGGAATATATTTTTGGCAGTTGCGGTTGAAAATACCCTTTTTGAAACGCTGGGATCACAGCAGATATACTTTGTGCAAGCCTTGAAATAGTTGGAAAAGATTTTTCATGCCATTTCCACCACATAAAAGGTCGGTCATCTTTATACCATTCTGACTCTTTCCTATAGTCCCACCTTGTGCAGCAGGTGGATAAATCTTGTGTGTAAAACAATGTTTGTATTGTGTGCAGTTGTGTGTGCATGCATATTTGCATAGTGTGTTACACTTTATGTATATCGATGAATTATTATTTCAAATTGGCATTATGATTAGGCCTGAATATCGCGATTAAATGTGTACAAGTATATTATAAAAACATTCTCTATGAGAAAGTTGGTGGTATATAGGATTAGAAGGCAATAGCGGTGTAAAAAGCAGGGAAACAAGAGTTGAATGATAAGGAAAAACGAAATCAGTAGTCCTCAGTATATTTAGCTGGCACATATTGTCAGTGGAACATTATATTGTGCATGGTTGTGCATGCTAAATATAAGACTATTTCGTTTTTTCTTATCATTCAACCCTTAATTGTTTCCCTGCTTTTTACACCGCTATTGCCTTCTAATCCTATATACCACCAACTTTCCCAAGAGAATGTTTTATATGTATTTATGTTATCAGTTCAAGGTCTAATACGATCCAACTCAAAAGGGCACTACCGCTTGAAATTCTGAACATATTGGCACCATTTGTGTTCTTTGAAACGGTACTTATCTCACAAATAAAGGAAGATAGACTGAATAAATGGCGCTACTCTGTCTGGGGACGAGGAAAAACAGGATCCCTTTTGTTCTCTTGAACCACACGGTTTTGCAACATCATACAAACATGAAACGGCTCTCTTTCGACTTCTTGTTCGATACCGATAACTAGCTAAGCGATCCGATTCATAGGAGTTCCGTTACACGCGGGGTCCCGTTTTTTTATGACTTCATAATCGGGGTCAAATCCTATATGAGAGTTAACGTATACATGTATTGCGATTAAAATTAAACGATCATGGGCAAGTGCAACTGCATGCGTATCTGTTCGCGTCGTCTTCATGCATACGCATGCATGCAGTCTTGCTCATTAAAATATCCAAAATAATACAACATGCACTATCAGGGACTAGCTGGCTTGCATTGGTGAAGTGGATACATAATATGCCCACCATGATGTGCACATGATCATGGAGATGTATTTATTGTTTACGACCAGCCCCTTACATATGCAGGAGAAGACTATTAATAAATGATCTAAAAGGCTACAAGTAAATCAAAAACTTCTCTATCGAGAAAGTGATTGGTGGTATGTAGGATTGGTGGTGCAAAAAGCAAGGAAACAAGGTACAGTATGTTAAAGTGAGGTTTGGCAGGATCCTACAACTTACAGTCCTGAATTTGCAAATGAAGATGCCTACATGTATTGCAAATGTAGGACTTTAATAGTTGTAGGATCCTACCAAACCGCACTTTAACATACTGTACCTTGTTTCCTTGCTTTTTGCACCACCAATCCTACATACCACCAATCACTTTCTCGATAGAGAAGTTTTTGATTTACTTGTTCCCCTCATTTTTTTTTTCCCTGCCAAGAGTGTTCAGTCAATATAATACCGGTATATGGCTTAATAGTGTATTCGCTGCAATGCATAGGACACTTAGATTCCTCTTATTGGTTATATAGGCCTCTTTTTAATTTTATTGATAGGTCTACCTTTGTTCTTTGGATACCTTAAACTCAGAGTTCTCCTTGTTACTAGTAACGAGCCGTTTTCTTTGGCTTGCTCACCTTTGCTGAATTAGAACCGCTTGTTGTAAACGTATCTGCAGCTGTGTGCATAGCCTGGCAACAGTAAATTAAGCGCGTGTGTGGCGTCATATTGCATACTGCTAGGCAACGAGAAATATCACCGATAATGAATTGCACCTGCTTGGGTCATTTCACGGCATTTCATCACCAACTAACAACTTTAGGTCTTATTTGTATGAAAGGGCACGTTTGGAAATCAAATGCAACTTTTTGAAGCTAATCTAGTCTTCTTACGACGTTCCTGTCGCGAGTTCTACGTGATGAACGGAAGAAGAACGAAAAAATAAATGGCGGAATTTAGGCGCCTATTTGTCGCTCAAGGTAAACTGCGCTGTTTAGCGAAGCTCACGTTATATGCGCACATCAGTCATGTTTGTGATAGATTATATACGAGCTGGGGAGTAAAGGCAACGCTTCGTTACCGTTTTAAAACGCTCGATCCAAAACCACGCCCACCTAAGCAAATCCGAAGGCAATCCTACATAGGACCCACTACCGTGGGTCCTGAATAGTTATCGGTTCTAATAGCTGATCGAGCTGCCATTGCCTTTTCATTGCACATATATTATAGTATTACAGCATTCATCAACCGGCCATTCATGCTGTATACATGTGTGTATGCTTTTATGACCAGATGGTCTTTATACATGATATATATAGCTGTACTGAATTGATAGTCTAAATATAGCAATGCTGCTGCAGCTACATATACATTTTCGTTTGCCTGAAAGATTGATGAGAATTGGCTTCAAATTCTATTCCTCCTGTTCATAAAATAAAATTGAAATGTGCTTTTTTTTTAAAAATCAGTAGTGAAATTGCATGTGACCTTTTCATCTTCTGAATGGCCCTTGTTAAGTCCACCCTAATTAAAGAATGCAGGAGGTATCCCTTCCACTGCTTCTGGCACCGGCTTCACTTGACAGGAGATGGTTGTTGAGCATCAATTAATCATCTTGATATATTCCATGTCATATACTTTTTCCTTAATCGGTGAGATTAATACAGAAGTAGTTTAACGGCTTCAAAGCATCCTATAGAACACCATTTCACCTCATGCAGTGCTGAGGCTTTCCATCTTAACATGTTGGAACTGTGTATATTAGTTATTACTCAGTACAGGCTGCTTTAACATAATGCCGAGGTGACTCGTGAATGTTGAGATTGGGCCCACACCAATGTCTTCCGCTCGTATACTTTCAGAGCAGGTAGTAATGGTTCGTTAACCCAACAAGTCTTAGTGAAGGCCTCCAAACTATAAGGACGGCAGCCATAATTTTTTTGTAGCTAGCTAGATAGTCTTACGTCCCCAGACCCACATACGGCAGCAACGGATGGATTACATCACCGCTATTGCGAAAGCAGGGATCCGAGTCGAGGACGAGAATCAAGAAAAATCAAAACGCAGTTTATTATGCACGTAAGACTATATATGCATGCTGGCCTTGCACGTGGCGTGCACAACGGATGCAGCAGCGGTTAGGTTATGAATATAATTAAAAATTATAACGGCTTTTGTTGATTTTGTTTTGTTTTGTACATGTAGGCCTACTGTTAATTAATAGGCACGTGTGCGCCTGGTTTAGAGTCATGGCACTCTCAAGCAGCGACCCTGTATCGGTACGCAAAGCAATGAAGACGTACTGGGACAAGTGGGCCACGTACAATACGGAGAGTGGAACGTCATTCGAGATGATGCTTCTTGAAACCCAGAGCCGATACGAATATGCAAAGAGATTGAGCGATCTGGATCGCAAGGAGATTGTATCACTTCTACCAGACATGAAAAACATGGAGGTTCTGGAACTTGGAGCAGGAATTGGGTAGGTACAGCAGCATTGTGTGCGTGCGTGCGTGGGTGCGTGCGTGCTGTGTATGTGGTATGTACCGTAGTCGCGTGATGCACGCGCTGAGAAGTGTACATGTAAAACAATGCGTGTGTTCCCCTCTGGACATCAGCTTACCAGCCAGGTGTGGGTCTTGAATTTTGTTAATTTTTGTATTCCAGGACTAATTATTTTCGTCTAAAGGGTCTTACATTCACAGGAAAGGATGTAAATTTAGGGTAACTCTTTTGCCATCCTAAAAGTGTCATGTTCTCATATTAAAATACCGCTTTCATATATATGCTCGTACACCCTTAGGGTCAATTCACACCAAATTGTACCACTCTGAATGCAGTATGCTCTCATATTGACATACCACTCTCATATAATATACTCCCCTGTGATATTAACAAAAATTCCCATATATATGTATATATAATATGGCTTGCTGAATAATTAATCATTTTGGTGACCTTTGTGAATTGAATCAAGTGTAGTTTGAGTGTTGACATGCAAAGTTTGGGCCTTTTGCACACAACAGAGCAGATTATAGAGTGGCACCTATTACAAGTAAACTTAATTTTAATTCATGTTAATAGGTTAATGTTATTATGACTTTTTAATGAATTTGAAGGTAGTAAAAAATAACATCCTCCATTTCTCACCTTTTTTATAGATAGCTGCTATTACCCTTAAGGCACTTGGCTTGACAGCTTTTGGGGGAAATTAACTGCTGAACTGCAATACCAATTAAATGACTAGTAGCCATTTTGTTTCTTCCTGGTTTGGCTTTGTTAGTTTACAATGAGGTGTTAATGGATGTCATATCTGAGAACCCACACATACACCAAAGCCAAACCAGGAAGAAACAAAATGGCTACTAGTCATTTAACTGGTATTGCAGTTCAGTAGTTAATTTCCCCCAAAAGCTGTCAAGTGCCTTAAGGGTAATAGCAGCTACATGTGTATCTATAAAAAAAAGGTGAGAAATGGAGGATGTTATTTTTTGCTACCTTCAAATTCGTTAAAAATTCACAATAACAATTTTAACCTATAAAATTAAGTTTACTTGCAATGCGTGCCACTCTATAATCTGCTCTGTTGTGTGCAAAAGGCCCGAACTTGTGCATGTCAGGGCTCAAACTACACTTGTTTCGATTCACAAAGGTCACCAAAATAATCAATTATTCAGCAAGCCATATTATATAAATGGATCAACATAGAGTATACATATGTATGGGAATTTTGTTAATATCACAGGGGAGTATATTATATGAGAGTGGTATATCAAAATGAGAGCATGATGTATTCAGGGTGGTACAATTTGGTGTGAATTGACCCCTAAGTGATAGTATTGCTTGGCCATTGTTGTCTATACATTAGGTGTTTATTATATAGACATCATATTGGCGTAAACAACAGCAATGAACTTTTCAAGAATTGGTTTATTGGGAATTAGTTTTTTTGCATTAAAAAAATTGGATATCAAGGACTCTCATGCACTCCAGTCCATTTTTAATCCTCCCTCACAAGACCATGAAAAGTTTGTGTTGTGTTAGTGACTATGAAAACACACTAAACAAACACTTGCCTTGTGAGGGAGATTAAAATTTAGCAGGGTGCATGATCCCTTTCATCCAATCAGCTAAGCACTCTATTGGCACCAGCATTATGATGGTGCAACAAAACTACATGTAATTGAGTTATTTAATCCCAATAAACCAATTCTTGAAAAGTTCATAACATTTATGCCGACATAATGTCCAGGTGTAGGACAACAATGACCAAGCAACATACACACACACACACACACACACACACACACACACACACACACACACACACACACACACACACACACACACACACACACACACACACACACACACACACACACACACACACACACACACACACACACACACACACACACACACACACACACACACACACACACACACACACACACACACACACACACACACACACACACACACACACACACACACACACACACACACACACACACACACACACACACACACACACACACACACACACACACACACACACACACACACACACACACACACACACACACACACACACACACACACACACACACACACACACACACACACACACACACACACACACACACACACACACACACACACACACACACACACACACACACACACACACACACACACACACACACACACACACACACACACACACACACACACACACACACACACACACACACCAAAAAAAAATTATTCAAATGGTTGTAATTCATACACAGTACAGTGGAGATCGTGATAGTTGAACGAGAAAAAAATTGACATTGTTTCTTTGAATTTAAAACAATAACCACATGTGATATTGAAAATCTAACTGCACAGATACATGGGCTATACAATTGCCATCAAGTAGTAAAAAATATGGTGTGTCACGTGACTGTCACGTTCTACCACTTTCGTTTTCAGTGACCCCAGTCTTGTCAACTGAGTTTTCCTATTTATCTTCACTCAGGGATAGCGGATCAGGATGATTATTGGGATGCAGCTTAAGCACCAACCTCTAATTGATTTGGCCGAGCCATATTCTGAACCCGAGAAACCGTTCGGTTATTGTCGAGCGATACGTAGCTTATAAGGACTAAAAGTGTTTTAAGCATTTTGTTTTTCGAAGCGCTCGATTCATGCTAGATAAAGCATTCAGTTATTCCGAAGGATGATCATTGCATCGTTTGGGCCCCTTTTACAATGTACCAGCTTGTTTTTCCTTTAGAATTCGGGTTGCCTAACTTCTGGCTTTAAAAACAGCACCATTTTCGTGAATTTCATTAAAACGATGCCTTAATAAACAGTTATTCTCAGTTATGGCTAAGTAAGTGGGCGGTGGTACAACTCAAACCAAGAACGGTTCTCTTCAGAACCAAGCATAATCCATCTGTGAACGACGGCGGAAAGCAAGCAAAGGGGTAGCGCGTACTTGGGCATCGCTGCAGGAGAGAAAAGTTCCGAGAGTAATCCCAGCGATGCCCAACCGCCGCCCAGGTATGCTCTACCCCTATACTTACTCTCCGCCATCGGTCACAGCTGAAAAGAACCGTTTTCAGCTTGAGTCGTACCACCGGACCGCCCACTTTATCGGCAATAACTGATTATAACAGCACGTTCTAATGAAATTCATCAGAAAATGGTGCTGTTTTTAAAGCCAGAAGTTTGGCAACCGGAATTCTAGTGGAAAAACAAGCTGGTACACTGTAACAAGGGGCCCAAACGATGCAATAATCATCGCTCGGAACAACTACATGCTTCGATTAGCATGAATCGAGCGCTTCGAAACACAAAATGGCAAACACGTATAGTCTTTATAAGCTACGTATCGCTCGGCAATAACCGACGGGTTTCCCGGGTTCAGAATCTGGCTCGGCCAAATCATTTAGAGGTTGGTGCTTAAGCTATATCCCAATAATCATCATGATCCGCTATCCCTGAGTGAAGATAAATAGGAAAACTCAGTTGACAAGACTGGGGTCACTGAAAACAAAAGTGGTAGAACGTGACAGTCACGTGATGCATCATATTTTTGTCTACTTGATGACAATTGTATAGTCCATGTATCTGTGGAGTTAGATTTTTCAATATCACATGTGGTTATTGTTTTAAATTCAAGTAAACATAAAATTAATGTCAATTTTTTTTCCGTTCAACTATAACGATCTCCACTGTATACAAATATTCGGTGATTTATGTAGGGATATATATACCCATATTGCCCAGTCTTGACCTTCAATCAGATGCTCTGTGTCTATTCACTGTTGTACTATTCACTACAGGCGGTTTACAGGCAAGTTGGCACGAAGGGCAAAGTCTGTTTTGGCCACAGACTTCATGGAGAAGTTCATTCATGACAATCAGGAGCTGAACGGACGGAAGTACTCAAATATCACGTTTGCACAGCTGGATGCCAGCAAGATTCCCTATCCCTCAGAGTCCTTTCATTTTGTATTTTCAAATTGGCTTCTTATGTACCTTGGTGACAATGAAGTGCAGCAGTTTGCAGTGGACTCTCTTAGGTGAGTGTAAGCATGCTGTTAGCAATGAGGCTGGAAAATGAAAAATTTCTGAGATCTTGAATTTTGTAGTTGAACTGTAATAACTAAGCAACAGTATTTACTATGTAAGTTCATTTCCAAATGAACATACATCTGTATACTATTTATAATCAAAACAAACAACTCATGTGATACACATTTGACAGCAGCCCTAATTGTGCTTATCCTGGTCACCAATACCTTTTTTTTTATCTCTTGAAGAGGGTTGAAATTCAAATTTTGCGCTACTACTCCCATGTATTACATGTACCTGCTTTCTCTGAGGGTGTTTCCTGCTTGCAGTACTATAACTGAGCCACCTTCAACTGTGCAGCATTTGCATTTGCATTAATCATATTTCATGACTCTCCTAACGGTCTTCCAATGCCCCTGAAATAGAATACATGTATGTGTATGTAATATTATATCTCATGATTTCACCACTTCTTTAATGTGCTCCTAGTGGCTGTGCTCATTAATACATGTAACTGTGGTAATGGAGTTGATGTCATGGGTGTAATAACAAAGTCACATTCTTGCATTGACACAAGAGTGCTATTGGGTTGTGGGTCATACCTACTCGTAGATACTATTTACACACATGTAGGGTGTGCCTATTTACACACATGTAGGCCTTGTAGGGTGTACCTATGTACACACATGTAGGGTGTACCTGTCTACCATTATGTGCAGTGCGTATCACGAAGAGAGTAGAAGGTGAAAAAAAAATTCTGCAAAAACCAAACATGATGTTTTGCATTTACATTTTTGGATTCAGCATGCATCTTGTGAATTTTTGGTACGTCTCTTTAATAATACAATGGATATAAGATTTCAAATGTACAGCACCACTATGCCACTGTCCTTGAGCTTTGCAGCACCATGAAGTTATGGAGCTCAGTTCAAGATTATAAACAATTGAAGGTACATGTAGGTACATGTAGCGGTTTTAAGAGGAAAAAAACTCCAGAAAGTATTTTTCTTTTGTTTTGCTACATAGCAAAGTCCCTGTAGTATTTCTTTACTCCATTGTGATTGTAAGTTACAAATTCCATTATGAGGCTAAAATTTTGATGTCTCGGTGTCATTGCAGCATGCTGCGTTGTTTTGTCAAAAACCAAGTATATATAGGGTGCATACTGATTTGTATACTCTTTCATTGCATCGTGTTAATTTTTCAATGCCTGTACTTGCACAGATAGACCAGTTGTAAAGTGTTCTAAGTGGGCGAGGCAACCTGAGCTATTTAGGGTATATATACACATGTAAGTGTTATGGTTGTGGTGCATGATGATTACACACACACACACACACACACACACACACACACACACACACACAACACACACTCGAATTCAACTTTGGCACATTGTAACTTACGATCGCAATGGAGGATAGAAATCATAATAACTACAGAGCCTTTTTTGCTGTGTATTGAATAAAAAAAATTCACCTTTACATATACCTCTAATGTATTCTGGAGTTTTTTTTATTTAACCACTACCACTACCCACCTTTTTCTATAATCTTGAACTGAGCTACATAACTTCATGGTGCTGCAATAGCTTACACTATTCATGGACTTGCAGACTATATCGGTGTAGTGGTGTTGTAAATTTGAAACCTTCTATTTTAAAAAGAGATACAAAACAATAATCGAGAGTTACGTTAGTATGACCCCGGTTATGAATATCATTAAAAAACCGGGACCCGCTTATAACGGGACTCTTATCAATCGGATAGCTTAGCTCTTTGTCATCGTCAAACAAGCAGTCCAAAACGAGCAGTTTCGCGTTTGTTTGATGTCATAAAACCGCGTGGTTGTGGAGAACAAAACGTTTGTTTAAACTCGTACCCAGTCCCACCGTATTTCTCGTTGTTCTTCTTCTTCTTCTTCTTCTTGACCACGCATAACTCGAGATAGGAACACTTCTAAGAAATGAAAATCACACCAATAGCTTCAGAATTCATTGGCATTCTCGCTTCAGTGGTCAAAATGTATCGAGGTTACATTGTATATATCGGTGGTAAGTACACTACATGTACATGTAATCCAATGTGAACGGTCTGGGCACTACACCTATTAGTGGTAATTAACCTAGTGAAATTGTGGCACGGCACTACCACTATTTACTCGAGCCAGAACAAACCGGTGAGGTCTTCACCGGAACCTCGAGCCTAAACTAAACTTTAAAGAGACAACGATACAACGAACATTCAGCGACCATGAAGTTAAGAGTGCAGAACATCGGGACGATTCCATCGCTTCTCCTTCGACGAAAAGAATGCGATTCCAAGAACGCACGACCGACAGCCAAACATGCTGCTGGAAAAAATGCTACCGCAGGGGTAATAGGCTTGGAAAGCTACCAAAACCAATAGGTACGCTCGAATTCAACTGGGTTTGATGTACATCAGTCAATTATGGTCTCCCCCACACCCCCTAGTACGGGCACAGAACGGGCATTTGGACGGGGATTGACTAGGATTTTTGCCCCAGGGGAATTATTCATGATGTCGCATGGCGCAGGAAATTTTATGCGGGCGTCTCTTCTGCTGCTCCATATAGTATGTGGGGGATTTGAATGGTTAGAATGCCCAAGGGGTTGGGGATTTGAAAACCGCAATCTTCAAATCCCCACCTTCGCCCCATCTGTGCCCGCACTGGGGGGCTGGGACTGGAGTGGGAGACCATTGATAGGTGCATAAACTGTAGCAGTAGAGGTCAGAATTCATTGTAACGTGGGAAAACCTGTTAACTTTGCCCTGTCATCAATATATAAGAGGTCTGCCCAGGTCAATTAACAGTTTTAACATGGCTTCTATTTATACATGTACATGTACATGTAGATACATGTAATTGTAACTTCATTGCATGTGTTCATTTTCTGTACCTTTTAGCTTCTCCCTGTATGAACCAAACAAAGCATACTGAGGGAATATAAAGGTAGCCTAGTAGCATTCTGTTAAATGGGCTAATTATAAATGATGCCTTTTTCAAAATCCACCCATGGTTAGCACAAAAGGTCAGCTGTTTGTGAAGTTAGTGCAGGTGCTTTGCTTAACAAGGCTGCATAGAAAAAAATAGGTGAATTTCTACATGATATTCGTGCTATTGATGCAATCAAAATCACAGAACCTTTCATTTGTGATGCCTCTTACAACCACATAGGGAAGCTTGGTACCCTAATGGTAAGTGTGTGTAATGGCAAACGAGATACCTGCATACCCTTATGTACCCTACTCCTCCCCTTATACCTACTACTACCCCTACCCCTCCCAATACCTACCACTACCCTTACTATTACCCCTACTCTTCCCCTTACCTACCACCATGGGCGCCCCCAGCATTTCTGGAAGAGTGGGGCCAGGATAGGGTAAGGGGGCACCATTTGACAGCCAAATATTACTATGGGGGTGTTGTATGCTTTAGGCCGATTCAGCGGGGGGGGGGGGGGGGCATGGCCCCCCCTGGGGGCGCCCATGACCTACTCCCTACCCCTACTCCTCCCTTTACCTACTACATGTACTACCTCTATCCTCCTCTTACCTACTATTCCCCTGGTGCATGGAGTGAGGTGACCTCAATGGTCACGTGTGTAATGATGAGGAATTCACTGATACACTACTGTCAGAGTATGAAACATATCTACATGGATACTGTTCACAAGTTGAGTTGACACAGATCTCTTTAATTTACATAACACTCAGGGATTTACCGCTCCCACCCCCTATCCACCCCCTACCCACCCCCTGGTTTGCCCCTAATTTGACTAATCCACCCCCTGGTTTATATGTGCCATGTCAAAATAAAACTGCATTTAATGGTGCAGAGGGAAGGCTTTTATTTTTGCCCACCCCCAATACTGTTATACATGTATATTCCGAAACTCACCCCCTGTTGCAAACTTGGCCATAAATCCCTGTCACTGTAATAAAGGAAGAGATGGTGGACACTCCTGTTGCTGTCATGAGTATCAAGAGAGCCAGAGAGAGTAAATGTACTAATACTGAGTTTAACATTGTTTATGTACTGAACAATATTATGGTTATGACATGTAGATATACATGATTACTATGTAAATGACATATATACCAAGTTCAGATCGTAGCTGAATGATCAGTGTTTCTCTATGGTATCATAATTGCAACGTCAGAGGATGGTCCTTTTTGCATTTTAAAATGCAAAGTATTCACTTTCCACTATTGGGGTATACATGTATACATGTAAGATTACTAGTGATGAAATGTCTGTTGCTAAGTGAATATATTTAGATGTAGCATTGAAAGCAAGAATAAAAAGCAATGAAACAAGTAAATAAAAACATTCTCTATGAGAAAGTTGGTGGTATATAGGATTTGAAGGCAATAGTGGTGTAAAAAGCAGGGAAACAAGGGTTGAATGATAAGGTAAAATGAAATAGTCCTATATTTAGCACATGCATGAACAATGTATTGTCCTACAATGTGTGCTGGGCTAAATATAGGACTATTTCGTTTTTCCTTATCATTCAACCCTTGTTTCCCTGCTTTTTACACCACTATTGCCTTCAAATCCTATATACCACCAACTTTCTCATAGAGAATGTTTTTATTTACTTGTATCACTTTAAACTTATGTTACTTGCAGTAGTCCTAACATTGATATCATGTGACACACAAAAAATTCACAAGATGCATGCTGAATCCAAAAATGTAACTGGTCGTTTTCACATCATGTTTGGTTGCAGGAGATTTTTCATTTTCTACTCCCTTTATGATAAGCACTACACACAGGTAGGAGTATTGTATACAAAATGTATATATATAGCTGTTGCTAAATGCGGGATAGCAAGTAGCATATAGGATTCGTGCCATATCATGAATGCCATTAAACACGTGGCCCGTGTTTAACAGGAGTACCGTGAATTGGACGGTTCAGCTCTTTGTTGCTATTGACTACACTGTAGGAGGCCAAGATGATCTGTTCTTGTTTTTTGTATTTTCAAGTCACCAGGCTGTGCACTTTAAATGCGCAAAGATGTCCATGCTACTCTCGTACCCAGTCCCATTTTCTCCTCCATCATCGTTGTCTTCACAGGATTGTATAACTCGGGACAGGAACAGGAACGGTTTTAAAGAGCGCCAGTCATACCAATTACTTTAGAATTTCCTCTGATGGTATCAGATATACTGCACAAATAGAACATAAAACTGAGTGCATAGTATGGAGTTCCAATTAGGTTCCCATGGTGATGATGTCCTCAGACCACATTTATTGTCTACTGAATTTGTGGGGCACATACACACACATACACACACACACACACACACACACACACACACAGTTAGTAAATGAAGCTGCTAAGTGTCATTTGCATTACATAGCCTCTAGCTAGTAAGTGACATAGTGTTGCATCAGCTGGAGAGGGTATTTCCCAGCCTTAAACTGCATATGCACTTCTGTGAAAGTATTTAAAAATGAGAAAGTTGGTGGTATACAGGACTTGAAGGTGTGAGGGAACATAATTGCAAACATCCTATATTTTCCTTCTCCGGCAGGAAGTAAACTCACTGCGTTCAGAGCAAGTGGAGCTTTTCTGTCAGATCAAGCTTATATGTTTCCAGGATGGCAGTGTGCCAGTCTCCAGTAGCACCTCCATGTAGGACAAAATGTCTTATCTTGTAGCCTGTTACAAGTGGTGAATTTTAGTATCACCTCCACACTTTCAGGTGAGGGCATGGTAGCCTGGTGGTTCTGGAGCTTTTCCTGTATGAAAATTTAACTTTGCCACTCGGGGAGACCACAGTAGGATGTGGCGATCATGGCCAGAGAGGATGGTGGGGTTGCCCCAGCTAAATGGACCAATCTGCAGAATACAGCAGCATCAAATGTTAATTTTCCAAACGCTATGTCTTCACCTAATTCTAACATCTACATGTAATGCTACCAATACCCAGGCCTTTCACATGATGCGAGTTGTGTTTATTTTCAAGCAGTTTGTTGCTTAGGTAATGTGCATGAATGAAATCTGTTAACTGTCGAACTATTTCTATTACTATTCACTGTACATGTATGTGTGTACACAAGTATACTTCTTGATTATAAACGTTTATGAGAAGGTGTTCATCTACTTCCCTTCAGAATCCTTCGCGATGGTGGCTACTTGTTCTTCAGGGAGTCCTGCTTTCATACATCTGGGAGGATTGTCCGTGCTGACAACCCTTCTGTGTACCGGTCTGTCAAGGTTGGTGGTCTTCATGGTATGCTGGCATGTCGTATGGCATGAGAACAGGAGTTGTAACTGGAGCCAGTTTAAGGCTTGTATCAAGCTGGTTGGTTTACCCTCTTCATTGAGCAACTAAATTCCTGTAACTATTAAATATTGGATGTTTTAGACATAACTACTTCAGTTCAATTCATAAATACATGTACACATGTTGTTGTGGATCAAGATTTATCAACACTAACACTTAAATAGAAATATTTAATTAATGGCAGCTTAATTCATCTTAATTTGAAATCAGTTGTCGTGTCATCTTGATTCTGTGGTTTTATTCATTTGGTAAGTTGGAGCTTTTTAAGTTAAACTACTAACTTGCTGCTAAGCAATTTTCCTTATAGGGAAGGCTGGCCAAAGTAATGCTAGTGCATTACACGGTGAATGTCTTCAAGATGATTTTAGTTATTGGCTGCTCTTTCAGGAATATCAGAAGATATTCAGCTCAGTACGTCACACTGCAGAGGATGGTACTACGTACTGCTATGATTTTGTCTTTGGGGGTAACTGTCAGACTTACATTCTGCTGAAGAACAATCCCAGCCAGGTGTACTGGCTGTGGAGGAAGAGGAAGGTTGTGAATGAGAATGGTGCTCCCAAGCTAGTGGAGATCCAGAGTGTGCTGGATGCTGGCGTGTACTCTGATGACCGCATGGCTGTGTACGAGAATGTTATAGGAGATGGCTTTGTTACACCTGGAGGGCTAAGAGCTACAAAGGTGTGTGTGTGTGTGTGTGTGTGTGTGTGTGTGTGTGTGTGTGTGTGTGTGTGTGTGTGTGTTGTGTGTGTGTGTGTGTGTGTGTGTGTTGCATGCACATTTGCTTGTACAATGTGTGTGTAGGCATTTGCTGGTTCAATAGGTTGGTAATTAAATTGCAAGGCTCTCATACTGCAAGCAGACTAAGGTTATACGAATTGTATAACTTTGGGAAAAGTGCACATAATTTAACTATGTGCGCTTTTCCCAAAGTTATACAGTTCGCATAACCATAGTCTGCTTGCAGTGTCAATCAGTGCGCAATCCATAAGTAGTAGAAATGAAGTACATGTGTACATGTAAATCAATGAACAAAAAACACATTTGAATAACCTTTGCTTTTGCTTGTGTGAAGTGAGCTTGTGACACACACCAAAAGCCCATACACCCTGTACATATACACATGTAAATACAATGACTACGTGTACATGTACATGTATATATGTGGCATACATGTATGTGTATTAAATCAGCACATGTGCGTTTCTGTTAGTGTATGTTTTTGTCAGCTACATTCTTTCTCCCTTGCAGAATCTGCTTTCAAGACTGACATTTTCTCCACAAGCTGTCATGCTGGATGTTGGGTGTGGTCTCGGAGGAACCCTCGCTTACATGGCAAAGGTGTGATTTTCATACCAGTGCACAGTTGGTGTGGTTAACATTGGTACAGTGTGTGATGTAGCCACCTCCCTGGCCTTGGTACAGTGTGTGATGTAGCCACCCCCCTGGCCTTGGTACAGTGTGTGATGTAGCCACCTCTCTGGCCTTGGTACAGTGTATGATGTAGCCACCTCTCTGGCCTTGGTACAGTGTGTGATGTAGCCACCTCCCTGGCCTTGGTACAGTGTGTGATGTAGCCACCTCCCTGGCCTTGGTACAGTGTGTGATGTAGCCACCTCCCTGGCCTTGGTACAGTGTGTGATGTAGCCACCTCTCTGGCCTTGGTACAGTGTGTGATGTAGCCACCTCCCTGGCCTTGGTACAGTGTGTGATGTAGCCACCTCGCTGGCCTTGGTACAGTGTGTGATGTAGCCACCTCTCTGGCCTTAGCCTTGGTCTCTGCTTCACTAGTGGTGTTATTCTGGGTGATTATGAGGTCAACATTTTGTTTTGTATAATGTATATGTATGTGCTTACCTCAGGAGTATGCTCAGGTGGATGTGACTGGATTGGAGCTTTCTCCAAATGCAGTGCAGGCTTCCATATTGCTCATGAACCAGCTGAAGACCAACAAGGTGTGTGGTCAAGCGGGCAGTGGTGTGCTGATGGGTAGTGGTGTGATGATGGGTAGTGGTGTGATGATGGGTAGTGGTGAGTGGTGTGATGATGGTTAGTGGTGTGATGATGGGTGGTGGTGTGATGATGGTTAGTGGTGTGATGATGGTTAGTGGTGTGATGATGGGTGGTGGTGTGCTGATGGCTAGTGGTGTGCTGATGGGTAGTGGTGTGATGATGGGTGGTGGTGTGATGACGGGTGGTGGTGTGATGATGGTTAGTGGTGTGATGATGGTTAGTGGTGTGATGATGGGTGGTGGTGTGTTGATGGCTAGTGGTGTGATGATGGGTAGTGGTGTGATGATGGGTGGTGGTGTGATGATGGGTGGTGGTGTGATGATGGGTGGTGGTGTGATGATGGGTGGTGGTGTGATGATGGTTAGTGGTGTGATGATGGTTAGTGGTGTGATGATGGGTGGTGGTGTGATGATGGTTAGTGGTGTGATGATGGGTGGTGGTGTGATGATGGGTGGTGGTGTGATGATGGTTAGTGGTGTGATGATGGTTAGTGGTGTGATGATGGGTGGTGGTGGGATGATGGGTAGTGGTGTGATGATGGTTAGTGGTGAGTGGGGTAGGATCAGGTCAGTTCTCGCAAAAAATTGCATGAGTACCTCAAATCCTTTTCATACTTAGCCACATTGTAGAGGTACTAAAGACATATCAAAACCTAAGTTATTGGGTCTCTCACCTTTAAAACTTTCAAATTACATTTAATTGAAATTTTGACCTTTTATAATAACGTTTGCTCAAAAGGTGGGCGTTTCCACTTGTACATTAATGAGGGTTGATGATTCTGGAGAAATCAATATACTATTTTGTACAGCATGCTATTAGGTCCATAAACACATTACAATTATTAATGGTTATCAAAATTTCATGCGGATATTGTTGTTTAATGATTTGCAACTTGTATTTTAGTTTGAAAAAAAGTTCCTCCTGCTTTTATCATAAATTTTATACTGGCTTCATCAGCAGACCTTTGCCAGCCTTGTGGCTGGGCACTCTGAGGGCTGGTGAGTTATTAAGTAAAATACAAGACAATGCTTGTTTTGTGGGGTTTAAACAAACATTACTTCCATATAAGGTTGTAGCTTATACAGGCGGTATTGATTGTAGAGTAATATGAATGCCATTAAGTTTGCAACGCTCAAGAGTTATAGGAGATTGAGTTACTCTTTTATAATGGTGCCCACCAAACAGAGGAATGAATTAAAAGTATAGTTAACAAAGCTGAGATCAATCACACATTGCCATACGTATAATACTCTACTTGACTACATTAAATATGTACACCTCAATCCAAGCTCAAGCAATGACGCTGCTTCAGCAGTTGACACACAATACACCCGTCCGCTTTTCGATATGGTGGGATTAGCTTTCATTAAAATATCTGTGTGCTTAACAGTTAGTATGTCATCTCTGGTAGGAAATGAGAAGGATGGTGATGGGCCAGCTGGATGGAGAAACTGAAGTTTAAGTTCAATTCTGTCAGGGCAGCTTTCTAAAATCATAGCTAGCCACCATGCATCTCCATATTCACAAAATACATAGCCATTTATGCCATCCATTGAGATAGGCTCTGGATAATTTGAGATTTTCACAATCTCATGAGCTTGGGAATTGGAGAAAGGTTTCACCATTAACTTGCTTCTGCTGTCCTCTAGAGGGTAATATGCATGACAAGACTGTGTTCCCTCAATGGTTACAGCAGTTTCTAATCGTTGTTCTTTATAACTGGGCAAAAGAATCTATTCAGTTAGTAACATTTGAATATGTAGACAAGGCTGACATAGCAAATGAGGAGCATCTTCTTGAACAACGCAGTCTTATCGTGATGATGGTGAGTGGTGTGATGATGGGTGGTGGTGTGCTGATGGGTGGTGGTGTGATGATGGGTAGTGGTGTGATGATGGGTAGTGGTGTGATGATGGGTAGTGGTGTGATGATGGGTAGTGGTGTGATGATGGGTGGTGGTGTGATGATGGTTAGTGGTGTGATGATGGTGAGTGGTGTGATGATGGTTAATGGTGTGATGATGGGTGGTGGTGTGATGATGTTGAGTGGTGTGATGATGGGTGGTGGTGTGATGATGGGTAGTGGTGTGATGATGGGTAGTGGTGTGATGATGGTTAGTGGTGTGATGATGGGTGGTGGTGTGATGATGGCTAGTGGTGTGATGATGGTGAGTGGTGTGATGATGGTTAGTGGTGTGATGATGGTGAGTGGTGTGATGATGGTTAGTGGTGTGATGATGGTGAGTGGTGTGATGATGGTTAGTGGTGTGATGATGGTGAGTGGTGTGATGATGGTTAGTGGTGTGATGATGGGTAGTGGTATGATGATGGTTGGTGGTGTGATGATGGGTAGTGGTGTGATGATGGTTAGTGGTGTGATGATGGGTAGTGGTGGGATGATGGGTGGTGGTGTGATGATGGGTAGTGGTGAGTGGTGTGATGATGGTTAGTGGTGTGATGATGGTTAGTGGTGTGATGATGGGTAGTGGTGTGATGATGGTTAGTGGTGTGATGATGGGTGGTGGTGTGATGATGGGTAGTGGTGTGATGATGGGTAGTGGTGTGATGATGGTTAGTGGTGTGATGATGGGTGGTGGTGTGATGATGGCTAGTGGTGTGATGATGGTGAGTGGTGTGATGATGGTTAGTGGTGTGATGATGGTGAGTGGTGTGATGATGGTTAGTGGTGTGATGATGGTGAGTGGTGTGATGATGGTTAGTGGTGTGATGATGGTGAGTGGTGTGATGATGGTTAGTGGTGTGATGATGGGTAGTGGTATGATGATGGTTGGTGGTGTGATGATGGGTAGTGGTGTGATGATGGTTAGTGGTGTGATGATGGGTAGTGGTGGGATGATGGGTGGTGGTGTGATGATGGGTAGTGGTGAGTGGTGTGATGATGGTTAGTGGTGTGATGATGGTTAGTGGTGTGATGATGGGTAGTGGTGTGATGATGGTTAGTGGTGTGATGATGGTTAGTGGTGTGATGATGGTGAGTGGTGTGATGATGGGTAGTGGTGTGATGATGGCTAGTGGTGTGATGATGGGTGGTGGTGTGATGATGGTTAGTGGTGTGATGATGGGTAGTGGTGTGATGATGGTTAGTGGTGTGATGATGGTTGGTGGTGTGATGATGGGTGGTGGTGTGATGATGGGTGGTGGTGTGATGATGGGTAGTGGTGGGATGATGGGTGGTGGTGTGATGATGGCTAGTGGTGGGATGATGGGTGGTGGTGTGGGTAGTGGTGAGTGGTGTGATGATGGTTAGGGGTGTGATGATGGCTAGTGGTGGGATGATGGGTGGTGGTGTGATGATGGTTAGTGGTGTGATGATGGTGAGTGGTGTGATGATGGTTAGTGGTGTGATGATGGTTGGTGGTGTGATGATGGGTGGTGGTGTGATGATGGGTGGTGGTGTGATGATGGGTAGTGGTGTGCTGATGGGTGGTGGTGTGATGATGGTTAGTGGTGTGATGATGGGTGGTGGTGTGATGATGGGTGGTGGTGTGATGATGGATGGTGGTGTGATGATGGGTAGTGGTGTGCTGATGGGTGGTGGTGTGATGATGGTTAGTGGTGTGCTGATGGGTGGTGGTGTGATGTTGGTTAGTGGTGTGATGATGGGTGGTGGTGTGATGATGGGTAGTGGTGAGTGGTGTGATGATGGTTAGTGGTGTGATGATGGTTAGTGGTGTGATGATGGTTGGTGGTGTGATGATGGGTGGTGGTGTGATGATGGCTAGTGGTGTGATGATGGCTAGTGGTGTGATGATGGGGGTGGTGTGATGATGGGTGGTGGTGTGATGATGGGTAGTGGTTTGATGATGGGTGGTGGTGTGATGATGGGTAGTGGTGTGATGATGGGTAGTGGTGTGATGATGGTGAGTGGTGGGATGATGGGTGGTGGTGTGATGATGGGTAGTGGTGTGATGATGGTTAGTGGTGTGATGATGGGTGGTGGTGTGATGATGGTTAGTGGTGTGATGATGGTTAGTGGTGTGATGATGGGTGGTGGTGTGATGATGGGTAGTGGTGTGATGATGGTTGGTGGTGTGATGATGGCTAGTGGTGTGATGATGGCTAGTGGTGTGATGATGGGGGGTGGTGTGATGATGGGTGGTGGTGTGATGATGGGTAGTGGTGTGATGATGGTTAGTGGTGTGATGATGGGTGGTGGTGTGATGATGGGTGGTGGTGTGATGATGGGTGGTGTGATGATGGTGAGTGGTGTGATGATGGGTGGTGGTGTGATGATGGGTAGTGGTGTGATGATGGTTAGTGGTGTGATGATGGGTGGTGGTGTGATGATGGTTAATGGTGTGATGATGGTTAGTGGTGAGTGGTGTGATGATGGGTGGTGGTGTGATGATGGGTAGTGGTGTGATGATGGGTAGTGGTGTGACGATGGGTGGTGGTGTGATGATGGGTGGTGGTGTGATGATGGGTATTGGTGTGATGATGGGTAGTGGTGTGATGATGGTGAGTGGTGTGATGATGGATAGTGGTGTGATGATGGGTAGTGGTGTGACGATGGGTGGTGGTGTGATGATGGGTGGTGGTGTGATGATGGGTATTGGTGTGATGATGGGTAGTGGTGTGATGATGGGTAGGGGTGTGATGATGGTTAGTGGTGTGATGATGGGTGGTGGTGTGATGATGGGTAGTGGTGTGCTGATGGGTGGTGGTGTGATGATGGTTAGGGGTGTGAATATGATTAGGGGTGTGATGATTGGTGGTGTGATGATGGGTAGTGGTGTGATGATGGGTAGTGGTGTGATGATGGCTAGTGGTGTGATGATGGGTGGTGGTGTGATGATGGTTAGTGGTGTGATGATGGGTAGTGGTGTGATGATGGGTAGTGGTGTGATGATGGGTGGTGGTGTGATGGGTGGTGGTGTGATGATGGTTAGTGGTGTGATGATGGATAGTGGTATGATGATGGTAGTGGTGTGATGATGGGTAGTGGTGTGATGATGGGTGGTGGTGTGATGATGGGTGGTGGTGTGATGATGGATAGTGGTGTGATGATGGGTAGTGGTGTGATGATGGGTGGTGGTGTGATGATGGCTAGTGGTGTGAATATGGGTAGTGGTGAGTGGTGTGATGATGGGTGGTGGTGTGATGATGGGTGGTGGTGGGATGATGGGTGGTGGTGTGATGATGGGTAGTGGTGAGTGGTGTGATGATGGGTAGTGGTGAGTGGTGTGATGATGGTTAGTGGTGTGATGATGGGTGGTGGTGTGATGATGGGTAGTGGTGAGTGGTGTGACGATGGGTGGTGGTGTGACGATGGGTAGTGTTGTGATGATGGGTGGTGGTGTGATGATGGTTAGGGGTGTGATGATGGCTAGTGGTGTGATGATGGGTGGTGGTGTGATGATGGGTAGTGGTGTGCTGATGGTTAGTGGTGTGATGATGGGTGGTGGTGTGATGATGGTTAGTGGTGTGATGATGGGTGGTGGTGTGATGATGGGTAGTGGTGTGCTGATGGGTGGTGGTGTGATGATGGTTAGGGGTGTGATGATGGTTAGGGGTGTGATGATGGTTAGTGGTGTGATGATGGGTGGTGGTGTGATGATGGGTGGTGGTGTGATGATGGTTAGTGGTGTGATGATGGGTGGTGGTGTGATGATGGGTGGTGGTGTGATGATGGTTAGTGGTGTGATGATGGCTAGTGGTGTGATGATGGGTGGTGGTGTGATGATGGGTAGGGGTGTGATGATGGGTAGTGGTGTGCTGATGGTTAGTGGTGTGATGATGGTTAGTGGTGTGATGATTGTTGGTGGTGTGCTGATGGGTAGTGGTGTGATGATGGTTAGTGGTGTGCTGATGGGTGGTGGTGTGATGATGGTTAAGGGTGTGATGATGGTTAGTGGTGTGATGATGGGTGGTGGTGTGATGATGGGTGGTGGTGTGATGATGGATAGTGGTATGATGATGGGTGGTGGTGTGATAATGGGTAGTGGTGTGATGATGGGTGGTGGTGTGATGATGGATAGTGGTGTGATGATGGGTGGTGGTGTGATGATGGTTAGTGGTGTGCTGATGGGTGGTGGTGTGATGATGGGTGGTGGTGTGATGAAGGGTGGTGGTGTGATTATGGGTGGTGGTGTGATGATGGATAGTGGTATGATGATGGGTAGAGGTGTGATGATGGGTGGTGGTGTGATGATGGGTGGTGGTGTGATGATGGGTAGTGGTGTGATGATGGGTGGTGGTGTTGGATACAAGCATATCAAAAATGCACAAGGATGCATACAAAGTGCACACTAATGTACATACATGTATGTAACTGTACTTTTTGCCAAATGAAATGCCAGAGTTTTCATTATGCTGTATCCACTACAGGGACATGTGTGCATCAGTGACCTACTTCACACCAACCTCCCTAGCAACTGTTTTGACATCATTTTTGTGAAGGATACCGTTGGTTACCTTAGCAACCAACAGGAGCTCCTGCTCAATTTTCAGGTACATTGTCTGTATGCATGTAATTTTTGTTCAAATTGATTAGCATACATTTACATGTACATGTGTGTTTATTAGAGGTTTTTCATTGAGCCTCACAGTAAATGTACACACATGAACTTATTGTACATTGTTTGCTGTCCTGTGTGATTGAATGGGTGGAGCCGGTTTACTAACCATGCATGTGACCACCTGTTAGTTGTAGCTTGCGTATGTACTGTGTTTAATAATTCACTACATGTTGTTGCAATGCCAGGTTCTGCCCTATGTCAGTTCCTAATTAAACGATTCCAAATGGTTAGTAACATCATATTTTCTATTTAATATATTCAAAATGCAATCACTTCAAAATTTATATTGTTATCCACTGGAGGGGTACATGTACACTCAATTTGCATCAATGATTTAAGCAGACTCAATGTATGGGTGCTTACGTCACTGGTGCGGATCAGGCAGGGGAAATGAGCAAGCACTGTGTCTCTGGTAAAAACACAATTTGCATTAATTAATGGCAACAGGTCTCCTACCTATACACTGATGTTTTTTCGCTCCTCCTAAAAAGTTATGTGAATTCAGAATGTACCTGCCAGTCCTTATAAGGACAAAAATGATCTTACTACCTGTGGATTTAGTTTGAGTATACATGTGTAAATGGCATTAATAATAAGTTAGTTGATAGCATAAGTTTACCATTCTGAATATGAGCTGTTCCAAGTGTTTAAAAATGATTTTGGATACATGTACATGTAGGCCTTGAGTACTCTGTGACACTTACATGTAGGCCTTGAGTACTCTGTGACATGTACATGTACATGTAGGCCTTGAGTACTCTGTGACATGTACATGTAGGCCTTGAGTACTCTGTGACACTTACATGTAGGCCTTGAGTACTCTGTGACATGTACATGTAGGCCTTGAGTACTCTGTGACATGTACATGTAGGCCTTGAGTACTCTGTGACACTTACATGTAGGCCTTGAGTACTCTGTGACATGTACATGTAGGCCTTGAGTACTCTGTGACATGTACATGTAGGCCTCGAGTACTCTGTGACACGTACATGTAGGCCTTGAGTACTCTGTGACATGTACATGTAGGCCTTGAGTACTCTGTGACGTATACATGTAGGCCTTGAGTACTCTGTGACACTTACATATAGGCCTTGAGTACTCTGTGACATGTACATGTAGGCCTTGAGTACTCTGTGACATGTACATGTAGGCCTTGAGTACTCTGTGACATGTACATGTAGGCCTTGAGTACTCTGTGACATGCAGATTGTTTGTTTTAACTGGGCCATAAATAGAAGTACAAATTCATCATGTTTCATTAGAACATCTGTCTTGCCTATTTTTTGCTCAATGCATGGACCCCTTATTTAACCCCCAATATATCAACCATTGTGGTAGCAGGGACTATTTATGGATGTCATCATACAATGTACATGTAGATTTAGAGTTAATGTTCAAATCATGCAAACAATACACGCTCTCTGGATTGGGGTGCACTTAACTTGCAAGGGTAAGTAACAAGACACTTGAACATCTACAGCTATTCACTATATCACAGCACTGATTGCTGTATGCTTTTGGGGGGGGGGGGGGGGGGGGGGGGTTGTCATGCCCTGAAAATTATTTAAATACTGCCAATAGGAACGTCAAGATTGACAAATTTGGCTTGTATATGTGTATATTAAGAATGGGCATTACTTCTTGTTCCAAGCTTGATTGCAGAGTCTGAGTTAAAAGGTTGTGGGAACATTTACAAAGCATACCAAACAGGTGGTCAGACATGTTCTAAGGCTTCTGCTATGTCCACAGCTTGTTGTGTGGATAACACAAAGTGGGGGGGGGGGGGGGGGGGCACATGTGGTAGCCCTTACTCTAGACCCATGTGTGTGTGTGTGTGTGTGTGTGTGTGTGTGTGTGTGTGTGTGTGTGTGTGTGTGTGTGTGTGTGTGATATACAATTTCATAGTGATTGTGTTCTGTAGTCATTTTGGACACCACATATACAGGAAATACTGGCTTTTAGTGCCACTTCTTCTGAAATGATGCTGCATTGTACGCGTACATGTATGAGCTATTGCTATAAATTTAATTACATGTATGTCCTGAGGCCAATAGAATCTGTCATCTCAAAGCCATTACATGTAATAGTGCAGCCTTTGCTGCCATCAGCACACTACAGTTCAGCATAGCTGTGTACATCCAGTGTGGCATTAGGATCAAAAGACGAAAGTACTCAACAGTCCCTCCTTGTTCATTTGCATTCTTCCAATACATGTACATGCAGGCTGTAAAAGAATACCCATTCCAGCACTGTACAACTGAACAGCACTTGTAGTTATTGGCACAGTCTGCAGTTTGTTTGTACTTATATATGTACACATTCACTTTTGGACCCCTTTGATTGCATTATGAACACGGGTGGAAATTGTGTTTTTCTTCCAGAAATGGTTAAAGCCTAGAGGTCAGCTGTTGCTGGGCGACTACTGTCTTGGAGCCAGTCCACTAAATGATTCGGTTGCCAAGGTGTTGATGGCTGAAGGGGTTCAACCATTGGATTCTTTGGCACTCAACCAGGTGAGCTTGAATGTACACTCGGGATGGTTGAAACAATAGGATGTGCTTACAACTACTTGGAGGGTGAGTATCCTCAGAGTTGTTAGGGCAACTTCAGGGATAGCAGAGTAGACCCAGCTTGCTGGGGCAGGGCTGGTGTTGGTACCCTAATATGGCCATTCCATGAACATGTACATGTACTATTATTAGCACTGCTGCAACTCTCTCTCTCTCTCTCTCTCTCTCTCTCTCTCTCTCTCTCTCTCTCTCTCTCTCTCTCTCTCTCTCTCTCTCTCTCTCTCTCTCTCTCTCTCTCTCTCTCTCTCTCTCTCTCTCTCTCTCTCTCTCTCTCTCTCTCTCTCTCTCTCTCTCTCTCTCTCTCTCTCTCTCTCAAGTAGCATCAGTGCAACTCCTCGTGTAAATTAAGAACTTTGTAACATGGTTCAAATAGTTTTTTTCATGCTCAGATGACTATCTTTTATACCCACCATGCATTATAATCTTATGATGAACAGCTCTACATGTAATACATAGTTTGCATACCAGTATGGATATCAGGGCTTCTCTGCTGCAATTAGTCAAAGCACTTCTAAGTTGTTTGATTTCAGCAATGTGGTCAACCCCAGGGTTATAACTGTGCATGATGCTGTTTTTTTTAAATAACCTTAAAAGGTATTTACATCATCATGCTTAGAATATCATATTATATCATGTACCATTCCAGTGGCTGTAACTAAATCCATTTGTTTAGAGGACAAATAAATGTAGAATGTATAGAAGTGTCTTTCATGTTTGAAGCTGCAAAAGCATTCTTTGGTACATGTACTGAATCATTTACTCAGAACTGCTTTGTTTGCTTCAAAATTTTGATGCACTTCAGTTTTGGTGGGTTTTGGTAAGAAGTACTTCTTGTAAAAAAGAGGCTCTAAAGTATGCAATGGTTTTTAAAATGCTTAGTGTTGTCATGCCCTTTGATCTTGGCCTCATTGTGTTTTGTATCAACAGATGCTTATTGATGCTGGATACAATCCTGTTGCTTGTGAAAACCTTTCAGTGGAATACTCACAGTACATTAGGGAAGATCTCCACAAACTTGAAGTGGCTCAAGTAAGTCAGAATTGTTGTCCTTAACATGGCTTGGACTTTGTATCAGGCTGCCTGCCTGCCTGTATAGTACATGTAGCTGCAGAATGTTGGGAATGCTCAGAGGGGCCTTAACAGTAATGGTCTCTAGTAGGCTGTTTACATTGAGAGACTGGACAGCTTTTTCTAAAAGTACATTGTACATGTACATGTGCAAGTGCACGAGTCAATTGTGAGAATACAGTACGTGTACTGTTGTACAGTCACTTTTTAATCATTTTGATACATGAACATGTGCCTATGCCACGTGCTGACTTCCATATCAGGTTGGGAGTATTCTGGGAAGTATTGAGTTTTCTTTGAGATCATTTCCACAGCTTTAGTCTGTCAGTCAAACAAAGCAGCTCCTTATAGTGGGTTTGGTTAACAACAAAATGACTCAATATTGCTCGGATTTGGGAGTAAGCCCCACCATGGTGCTAGAAAGCAGTCTTCACATGTCAGACCAAAAGATCATTCTACTGTATACCTGGAAAACAAATTGTGTTCTTGTAGCACTTTGATGCAAGGCAAAGGATTACATCACACAATTTGGCTCACCTCAGAGGTGGAGGCTCTCAACCAGAGCTTGTTTGTGTGTTTTAAGCCAAACTAATTGTTCAAGAACATAGATATACATGTGTATGGTCAGGCATCTGCTTGCATTGGGGATTATTTTGGATGGTCTTGTGTGGCAGAGGCTCAGTGCTTGTATCATCACCTGTCCTTGTTTGCCTGAGTATTTTGATCACATACGTGTATAGAATAACTGGGCCGGGGTATGAAGCTACAACAAGCATTGTCACTATTAGCGTCAAGCCTTGCCATTCCCTTCAACATAGTGGAATCTATGGTTCTATCTAACCTGTTCAGTTATGTTTGCCTTAGGTCAAATTCCCAGGCTGTAGAACAGTGGTCATTCCAACAGCAAAATTCGAATAACAAGTTCATCAAATTTTCTCTTTGAGGGTGTGCAATGTATGAGTTGGTGGTAGTGGTGTAAAAAGCAACAGAACGTGTGTGTGTGTGTGTGTGTGTGTGTGTGTGTATGTGTGTGTACTGTATGTGTGTGTGTGTGTGCCTGATAGGATAACACTATATTTATGTATGAGTGTAGTGGATAAAATCTACATCCTGAGTGTACATGTACCTCTGCTTTTTACATCACTATCACATGACCCCACTTCCTGATGAGAATGTTTTTAATTAACCTGTCTTTATGTAAACTCATAATTGAATTCATTGCATAGCATCCTTTTCCAGAGAAATCATGTTTGTTGCAAAAGTCTTATGTCATCCAATAATACTTGTACACCCATTCTGCTGAGACCTAAGGAATCTTATAAGCTTGCTCTTGCTCTTGTGTACATATACACCTGACATGACATCATCCATGGATGTACACAGATGGAGGCCTCCGAAGAGGTGTTGCATATGATTTAAGGACCTTTCATGTAAACCCAAGGTGTGTGTGTGTGGGGGGGGGGGGGGGGGGTGGGACTATGGATTGTGTAGCAACTGTCTCGTTTGTAATGACACAAACTATCACTTCAGCCCTACTGCCTGCTCTATCGATGGCGTCTTGCACTTGCAATGTACTAAAAAATTGCTCTCTTGTTGGATTTCGAAAAATGCCTGTTGCACACATGCAGAAGTGTTCTGCATCTCCTGTGGCATACATCACTGGTACTTCCTTAACATTTGGAATGGGTCTATTGATCATGGGAATATGTGTCTGAAGGGTGTGGTGTGGTGAGGGCCATGTGGATATGTCTCATTCACTGGTGAAGTGACCAGGAATAGTGCAAACTTCACATCTGTCATGACCATAGAAGGGCGCGTGCACCTACATGACATGCAGTACACATGTAAGGTATGTGCCATTGACACCACACGTCCTCTGTTTCACAAATATTGTTCTGTGGATTATTGCATTTGATTTCTAGTCAGCTCAAGTGGCCTCACTTTGCTTAAAAGTCACTATTGTGTTCTTTAGAATAATAGTACCCAGGTACATTTATGATCTTGATTTTCTCCTGCAGGGCTAATTGATCACATACACATATTATCTTCACATGTATAAACTGCATGCCTTTGACATAGAGTTGTATAAATACTACTGCATATCGTATCCCTATATGTCCCACTGCTGCTACCTAAAAGTTTGTCTTTCTGCACTGATGCACACGTATATTATATCAGCATCAGATATCACATGTCTTAGTACGCCCACTCTAGGTACTATGAATCCACAGACAGTGTACCAAGTGCACCCCGTGCACATTCTATGAACTAAGAAGAATCATCACACCAGCTTTGAGAAGTGCACATGCTAATTTCTCGCTCCAACTGCCCCAATTATGTAGGCACTCACCTCCCATATGCTGAATGGAATGTGTTTTACCTAAACCACTTGTGCATACAAATTGAGGATATGAAGAGATCCTTTGTTCAACATGTACATGTGTGTACCTGCAACACACCGGTCGAGATCGTTCATTTCCTCTAGGGGTTGTGTAAAAGGTAGGATACATGTAATAAGCCCTAAATGTAGCACACAAGTGAGTAAGAGGTGCAGGGACCCTGAAGAAATTGTTCAAGATGGCTGGTGGGGTACATAGTGCCAAGATGACTGGCATACATGTACTAACCATTTAACACTCCACCAGAATGAGTTTTGAACCTCATCGGTATTGGACCTTGTAGGTTCAGCTGCACAGGGCGAGAAAAAAAAAAATTGAACTTGATGGTTCGACTGATGCATTTTCTTTTTATCCTTGCAGAATGTCAGCGATGGGTCCAAACTTGTATTCAGGAGCATTTGGGAGACACTGCTGCAAGGACTGGAAACACAACAGCTTAGTTGGACTGTTTTAGTCGCTACAAAACCTTCAGAGTAACTGTTAACTGTATCCTAGGGCCTGTTTACTTTATATTGTATATTATTATGATTGGATGGATACACTTTTTTGCATTGATATCAAGTTGATGTTGCCAAGGTGTTTATTTATTTGGAGTCAAGAATGAAGAATGTGTATTGCATGGGCATAGCCACCTAGCAGGTACCACATGTATGTGCACTGTGGTACAACCTGTAGCTGGGAATTATTTTATTTATTTATTTTAAATAGAGGCAAGGCTTAAGTTGTGTACAATCATTGGTGGACAACCTACTACTATATCTGTCCATTCATTTAACCATCCGTTATTATAACACTTGATTTACTTAAGTAGAGACATTGCCTCTGTGCTCCATTGCACCGTAAGATGCTCATACCACCAGACACACCATTGTCGTTAGTCAAGTCTTATCTTATTAGTGCACATCCATCGTGTATCTTTCAGACACGTCAACTCCCACGGATTTTTAGTGAGTTGCACGGACTTGGCACCATTTCACGGTCTCACGAATCAATAATTAAAAACATTGCATGTAAAGATTGAAATATTACGTAATCTACAATCAAACCGTGCAATGTTATTGTCGGTGTGTGTGTGTGTGTGTGTGTGTGTGTGTGTGTGTGTGTGTGTGTGTGTGTGTGTGTGTGTTGTAATCTCATGTAAACTCACGGATAATCTAATCTCACATAAACCATAGATATTTGAGTTAACAGTTACTCTGAAGGTTTTGTATCAAATATCTATGGTTTGATTACCAATTGCATCTCGTGCGCATGCTTTCTTGATCTTACACACCAAAGCTGCGAAGTGTGATATGAAACTGGAATTGGATGTATACATGAATTCTCATGCATGTTTAAGTTGCCTTTATATCATAATAGTCCTTGAGGCTTTTTGTTACTGGTTTTTCAAACCTCATTCCACTATTTTATAACTCCACACCATTATCTAACATTTATCACCAGCTGTTGTGTTTTCTATTTCACGACTTCTTACTCAATGGTGACAAATGTATCAACTCAATGGCTATTACAGGTGTTTGTTGCAGATGACAATTAACTTTTATTTTCCCGGCCCCCAACGTGCAACGTAGGTTTCCAAGAAATGAATTCAATTACATTTCGTAATCGAATATACGGCGGAAGTATAAATGACGTCAAATAAAGGTATACAGCATTCCAGTGTACTTACGTTGCCAACTGCCGTGCAGCAGCACCGCAAACTTTTAACAGGAAGAGAGGCGCATCAGACCACAAACTCAGGTATGTAGACGGTATTTAAGGGGGCTTGTCTCAGTCTAATTCCTAATTCTTGCGTTCGAGTCGTTTTTTGTGCCACATTGCGGGCAAAAATGTAAGGAGGGGGTCTGGTTTATGTGCAAAGGAGAAGGTTTGGGTTGTGTGCAAAGGAGGGGGTTTGGTTTGTGTGCAAAGTAAACACGAAAAAGTAGCTCGAAATAGCGCGGCCTTGCATGTTATACGTACAGTAAATTAGCACGGTAACTCGCCCCAATGTCTGTACAGGGCGGACGAGATGGAGAAGGAACTCGACCTTGACCCCGAGTGGAAGCGAATACAAGAGAAGACGTTCACTCGTTGGTGCAACGAACAGCTCAAAGTCCAGAAGATAGTCTTGGAAGACCTCCAGAGCGGATTCAGTGATGGTGTCAACCTCATCGTTCTTCTGGAGGTGCTCTCGCAGAAGCAGATAGGGAAGTACAACAAGAAACCAAAAGTGCATGCGCAAAAAATGGAGAATGTCGAAAAGGCACTTGAATTCATTACTAAGAAGGAGAGAATTAGGCTCGTGAATATTGGTACGTGACCTATTATAGAGTCATAACGTTTGCTTGACGCGAGCACACACACACACCGCTGCACAATAGTCGCCATACATCACTAGTGGTGACATCTCTCATCATTTATCTTTTTTTAGGCAGTGGAGACATCGTTGTCCCAAACCTGAAGCTGATCCTGGGCCTGGTGTGGACTCTCATTCTCCACTATCAGATCAGTGTAGGATTTCAAATAGATGATCCGAATTCACCTCAAGTGGAGGGTCCATCCGCCAAACAGGCACTCCTAAACTATGTCCGGGTGAGTGTACAAGTTACACTTCATGGCAGGCTGTGTTTAGCACATCATGCTAATCTGCATTCCATACAGTTAAACCAGCTGGTTTTTCTTTAAAATGTGCACCTTGCAGTCTTTACTAGGTAGATGAAACAAAAACCCTCAAACGGTATGAGATAGCTTCATGCTGAAGGGTTATATTGTGAACCTACTGAAGTGTATTGTGTACATGCCACATTGATTAGAGAGACACATGGCTTCCTCTTGGTTCCAGTCCTTGTAAGGACATATGGGATTTAAGTAATTCTTTGGACCTAATTATGTTTGAGGTCAATACAGTCATACCTGTTCCGCTTGGCATGACCCACACCCACAGCAAAAGCTGCCGCACAAGACTATCAATAACCTCACCACGGACTGGAACGATGGCACCCTCATCGCTGCGCTGGTGGATGCACATGCACCTGGCCTGTGCCCAGAGGCAGACACAATGGACCCACAGAATGCACTTGAGAATGCCGCTCACTCGATGAAGCTGGCAGAGGACTGGCTTGGTATCCCTCAGGTCAGTATCATTTTGACCATATATGGTGCTCTTCCTGTGTGGATGAGGGGGAGGGAGGTGTCATTGTTGTGGAATGCGCTCGCTAGACACACCATGATGGCACTACATTCCTCTGTGGAGCCATCACAGCATCACTTTACATCAACTGTCGCCAAGCTAAGAGTGAAAGGAGAGGGGGGGAGGAGGGGGTACTACAGTTTTTAAATCAAAGTACACACTGGGATTTGTAAAGTGTCAGTAAGCATGTCAGTTTACTATTGATCATACTACTGTCATTAAATTGACGATTTAGCTTGTGCTTTCATCATACATATTGTCTTTTAAGCACAGGATTCTAGTCAAGCTACTCAACTTTGTAATTAGCATTTTGTAAACAAAGGTCCTGCAAATGAAGAATATCAACATTAATACCATACTAACATTGGTGTTCATGCCATCCAAAACGTTCCAGATTTTTGTTTGAGTGAGGTATTGCTTGGCAGAACAGGAATGTGTGTTGTTGTCCAACAATGAGATGAGTGTTTTGTTCAGGTACAGTGGGCCTGGAGGCCTTTAAGTCACTTAGAAGTAGCCCTATATGTAGCATAAAAGGTAGCTACTAAGATGCATTAATTGAGCACTGGAAATTTGAAGAGCAAAAGCAGTGGAGAAGTGTATGCCATTGATTTAAAAAAAAAAATGGACAGGGTATCAAAGTGATGGTCAGAACTGCACTGATAGGTCTATCTCTCGTAATTCAATGCAAAGCAATATATACTGGTAGCCAGATGTATTGTGGCAGAGGAATAAAAACAGATGTGGTGAGACTGTGATAGTAGGTATGCCCACTGAAATGGATGTCAACTGCTTAATAAAAGCAGTGTTGGCAACTAAGTTGCTTACACCTCTTAGTTATGCATGCTGATCTCATTGCTGCAAGTTCCATGATGACCCAGAATTTGCACGTTGTAGCCGTGTTTGTAAGCTCAAACCAGTGTCTTGTTTTGACTTGTGCACGGTTGACATAGAACGCTCACATCTTACAAAAAAAAAAAAAAAACTATACATTTTTAAACATTGCAAATGGTTTCATAATAAGTATATAGCTCAATATGCTCTTAGGGGTACCTATACCAGATGAGCTAGAAACATGCGACAACTTGACGCTGTAAACAGTTACTATATATACTTCAGAGAGCAAAGATATTTTGTACAAGTCGCACAGTTAGGTTGATATGTCGCTGTTCCATCTGTGCAACACACATTATGCACGCATTGCATGCAATCTCAGCTATCCACAAGAATGCCATAGCCTTCCTCCTGCGTGTTCCTTATAGTTATGTTTTGAACACACACACACCCACACACATACCTAACTGCAGCTGGTGGAGCCACAGGACATGGTGAACCCGAAGATTGATGAGCTGAGCATGATGACCTACCTCTCTCAGTACCCGCATGCCCAGCTCAAGCCAGGAGCCCCCATCAAGTCAAGGGGAGACCCTTCCATGGTCCACGTCTATGGCCCTGGTGTCCAGAAGGACGGCCTAGACACCACAGTGCAGAAGGCCGAGTTCACCGTGGATGCTCGTGAGGCGGGAACAGGCGCCATCAGCGTGCGGTGTGACGGTCCCAACGGCCCAATTAACGTGGAGGTAAAGGACAACGGCGACGGGACCCACTCGTGCTCATACTCCCCCAAGCGTCCCGGCGCCTACACGGTCAAGGTGGGTCTGAACGGGCAGCCCGTGAAGGACAGCCCCTTCCACGTCAACGTCACCTCTGGGTGCGACCCAAGTAAGGTGAAGGTCACAGGTCCTGGGTTAGCAGGTGGGAAGCCCGGGGAGATTCTCAAGGTCGACATTGATACCCGTGGGGCAGGGGATGGGCAGCTAGCCATCGGCATCGCTGGTCCAAAAGAGGCGAAGATAGCTTGCGATGACCACAAGGATGGGACAGCCACCCTGAGCATCACGCCTGTGGAAGCTGGGGAGTACAAGCTTGACGTGAAGTTTGGTGACCAGGAAGTGCCCGGTGCCCCTTTTGCCATTCAGGTGTACGATCCATCTGTTGTGACTGCATATGGTCCAGGCATCACGGGGGAAGGAGCGAGTGTGGGCAAGCCTGCTGAGGTGTTTGTGGACGCCTCGAATACGGGGATGGCCCCTGTTGAGGTGAAGGTGACCACCCCCAGTGGTGAGTCAGTCGTGGTGGACCTAGCCCCCACGGGGCAAACCAATGTGCTCTCGGGAGCCTACCTTCCCACTGAGTCTGGTGTCCACACCGTTGAGGTGAAGTTTGCAGGAGAGGCCATTCCCAACAGCCCTTTCTCTGCCTCCATCTGTGATCCTTCTAAGGTAACGCTTGCTGGTCCTGGGCTGGTGAAGGCCATCAAGGATGCTGACAATATCATTGATGTGCTAGTTGAGGGTGCAGGGCCTGGCCCTGTGGCCGTGGAGTTCAAGGGTCCCCAGGGGGCGCACCCAGTCAAGCACTCCATCCAGCCACTGAGCGACAACCACTACCAGATCCACTACTCCCCTCACGACGTTGGAAATTACGACGTGGCTGTGACGTACGCTGGGCTGCCCGTGGAGCCGCACAAGGTAAAGGTGCCGTGCGTGGATCCCAGCAAGGTCAAGCTGGATGGGCCAGGTCTGCAGTCTGGCATCCTGGTTGGGGAACCTGTGAGCTTCAACGTGGATGCTACCAAGGCAGGTCCCGGTGCGGTAGATGTGGCCATTACTAACTCCAAGGGGGAGGCTGTTCCCTCGACCGTCACACAGCAAGCACCCGGCAAGTACAAGGTGGCCTACACACCCACAGAGAGTGGGCCCCAGCAGGTGGACGTCAAGTTCAGCGACCTGGAGGTGGAGGGCAGCCCCGTCACTGTGGTGGTGTGCAACCCAGAGGCGGTCACAGCCTATGGACCTGGTTTGGAGAAGGCGACCGCTCTGGAGCCTGCTCTGTTTACCGTGGATGCTTCCAAGGCAGGGGAGGGGGCCCTAGGCCTGGCCATCGAGGGCCCTGCTGAGTGCGAGATCACCTGCAAGGACAACGAGGATGGTACATACAGCGTGTCTTATGTAGCACCAAGACCTGGCAATTATAAAGTCAACCTCAAGTTTGCTGACAAAGATGTCCCAGGTAGCCCGTTTGAGGTCAAATGTGAGCGTGCTCCGGCAGACGCCACCAAGTGCATCATCTCCTTCAACAACGACAACCAGGGGCTCACTGTGGATGCAAAGAATGCCGGCGGCACGGGTTTGCTTGAAGTGGGGGTGTGTGGAGCTTATGTGCCCGCCCGATTCGTCTCAGTGCAGCACAATGGGGACTATACTTTCAGTGTCTCCTATGACATCCCTGAACCTGGGGAGACTGTGATCAGTGTCAAGTGGCACGGCCAGCACCTCACAGGAAGCCCCTTCACTGTCATCACTGCTGCTTAAGAAGGGGTTTTGTTCTGCTGACAGCTTTAGTGGTCAATGTTTGATTCACAGACATGTTTTTGGCTCAATGTAGTATGTGTGTGTATTGCAGTTCTTCATATGATAATACCCTTGTTCTCTCCCTAGTATATACCAGAATGTTTTTTTCTAAAGTGTACTGAATGCCAGATGTTGCTACCTACAAGAGATGTTCAGTTGTGCTGTTATGTGTAAAATGTAGGGGGTGTCATCTTGTTGAGAGAATTCATGCTCATGTATAAACAAAATGATTCATTACTAAAAATCAAACTAACAAAGCATCGAACAGATTAGTATCTTTGTTTTACAAATGCACACTTAATCTGTAGTGATAACACAATCTTTTAATGCTCTTCAACAATGTCAAACCCCTAGCTAGTGGCAAGGGTAAGGAGGATTGTAAGGACACTGGATGTTGGGAGGTGGCAGTCCCTGATCGTAGATGTAGCTCTAAAGACATGAAAAAACAACACATAATGCATGCATGCGTGGGATGTTAGCCCCAATTTGGCACATTCTTTTACACAGTAAAATGACCACTGAGTAGTCAGCTCAAAAGCTAGTATATAGGCATACATAATGTGACACTTCCTAGCCAAGCTATGCTTTTCTAAAAACAAAAGGAACATGTAAATGTATATATGTAGCTAATAAAATATTTAATATTCAGTTTAACACAATTACAATTGATGGAATATTAAAGATGGTTAATTAACAACGATCATAGTTAATTACAATTGATCGAATAATAGGTTTTCCTCAACTTGATATTAACCCATTTATCCCCATAGATGCAGATTCGCGTCATATAGGTGTTTACAGTTACTGAAATATTTTTGGGCTCTTATCTACACAATTGCTTTCACATTTTGCCTTATGTAACTTGCAGTAACTTACTCCATTGCCCAAGGAACAAGAGCCATCAATGATTTGATCTGTAAAGATGTTCTGAAACTCGGCTACCTGTTCCTGGTTCCATGCCAAAGTATCAAAAATTTGCTTTAGGCCATTGTACACTTGGAAATAGTCAGGTGATTGTATCAACTGAAGGAAGGTTTGATAGTCATCTGGTCTGCACCAACAGATAAAACATTGAATTCCAGTTATAATGAAATTAGTCGATTAACTCACGAAAGATATTTTTGAGCAAAAGGATAATAGTCTCCAATGTTTGCAGCTCCAAAGCACGACCCAACATCGGTGCGAGGATAGTACACGGCAAAGGAGAGGCACATCTCGTCTGTCGTGGCATCAGCACCCTGCAATGTCACCATCACACTCACGTTCAATCCAGTGACATGACCTTACCAGCGTTACACCACTCCTTCCTGTGGTGTTGTAGTAACAGTTCAGTTGGATAACATCTCCCTGAGAGGCAAGGGAAGAACAAATTGAGTCGTATATCACATTACTATGTATAAAAATGATGATCTTCTTACAGGAAGTACTACCACTTCATTAAGGAGAAAGTCGAACTGCTGGAAGTTGAAGTCATAGTTGAGATTTTGATCAATCAGAGGCAGCTCCTGGTATCCACCCACACAAGATGCATTTAGCCTCAGGTGTCGAAGAGTGAGACCCCTGCCTGCAATGGCACAGCTCTTGGACATTATCAGGTCATGACTGCATCACTTACCAGCAAGGTGTGTGTGAAGCAGGTTAGCAAAAATATTAATACCAGATGGAGGCAAGTACTGCATGAACAAGACAATGGATGATTCTAACACACCAACAGCAAGCAACAAGTAACTAACGTACAGCAGTTGTACAATCCGAAATGCAAGTGCCTGAGAAATTAAAGGAACCAGTTTGTGGAGGGATTATCATAAATGGATCAACAGGGTAGCCCAGCGTGAGGATGCCTGCTTCGTGTACTGGTGGCTCGGCAGTGTAGGTGAACTCATATCCAGAACTGTCAACAATCCCTGCAATTAGAATGAGCTGGAATGCTCAAAATGTTTCCTTCCTATTTCAAATGACATGTGATGGTGTGCTAATCAGTTAGGGGCATGGTACTCATGACATCTTAATTAAACGTGCGCTTGGACTTCCTACAGTTAACAGGTGGGACATCACCACATCACCATTGGCTGGCAACTGTCCATTGCTTCCATCGCGTACACAATCGCTCACCTGATACACTTGTAGGATTGTTATAATGTGTCTCCAGCACAAGGTAGGGGTAGTCGGTGGGTCCACCCAAGGGTAAAGCCACGCCCTTTGGAAATGTGAAGTTCTTTGTGCAAATGGGATGTGCAGTTCAAAGTGAACCTTCACTGCGTGTACACGTGGCTTACTGTTCCTCCAACAGCCCACCCTGCAATAAGGGGATGCCCCATCCTGCAGTAGCTCAACGTTGTAGGAGCATAGTTGCAGTCATACCCGTAGCCCAGGTCTGTTGACTCATTCAGATATGGGCAGTGGTAGAGCAGCATGTGGTGAACGTATGGCTTGCTGCTGGGTGCAATCTGTGGAGCATACTGTGGGGGGGGGGGAGAAGTAAGGACAGTATACAAATACTAGTAGTGGAATCTCCCACAGCATGACAAGTATGGATCACATTTCTTATCAGTGATTAATACCCACAGCCTGAAGTCATAATGATGTGAAAAAGCCTACATGCATACATTTAAAAAAAAATCTTTTGATTCCTGCAATATTATGTTACACTTGAGGTAATAAAGACTGTTGCCTATTACGTACTGTCAACAGTCTAGCTAGCTAATGGAATACAAACAGCTCTTAATAATAATAAGAGAGAGTTAAGAAGCTTAACACTTTATTTATGTGCCTTTGTGTGTAAGAGGGTGTGTTTACATGTGCCAATGTTTCAGCTTACCTTGATAATGTACTGCTTTTGAGGTACGAGGTCAGCTGGGAGCTTGTAACCAGTGCACCAGTAGGTGGTGGGTTGGGCTGGGATTGCCACCTGATGTACACCGGGCCATACAGCATTATCTCACCTGACCTCATGCACACCTGACCTCATGCACACCTGACCTCATGCACACCTGACCTCATGCACACTGACCTCATGCACACTGACCTCATGCACACTGACCTCATGCACACCTGATCTCATGCACACTGACCTCATGCACACTGACCTCCTGCACACCTGACCTCATGCACACCTGACCTCATGCACACCTGATCTCATGCACACTGACCTCATGGGCACCCGACCTAATGCACACTTGACCTCATGCACACCTGACCTGAACCTGGCCATACCTGACCTCATACACACCTCACCTCATATGCACACCAGCTATATACTTACTTTGCTTGCAGCGATCACAAATGTCTTGGAATCAGGAGGTATGGGGGTGGGGTTGAGTGTGCCTCCCAGGAGGTTCAAACTGGTGGTGCCCCTGTTAGTTGGACCATGGTATTGGTCAAATGTGAGGTTCACGCTTGGAGGGTCTACTGGGTTCCAGCTGAACACAATTCTGGCTGTATTTGCCTATGATATAGATGTAGAGATGTAATTCTGTACACACAATGCTCCTGGAAGTAATGAACTTCAAAACAGAAGTTTTAGACAAAATTGTTAAGGCACTTTGTACCACAAACGTGGAATGCATGGGGGTGCTACAGCCATTACATATTCATTGTGAGGGAAAGGGAACTATATGCCATCCCAAAGCTGCATCATACAGAAGGTTGTTATTTCAAGTGGGGCTTCAAGGCAAGCGTTTAGACAAAATTACAATAAGTTTACTCAATGAGGGTTTGAAGTATGGGGGGGTGCAAAGGGGAGCACTTGTGATGAGGGGCACTTGTGATGAGGGGCACTTGTGATGAGGGGCACTTGTGATGAGGGGCACTTGTGATGAGGGGCACTTGTGATGAGGGGCACTTGTGATGAGGAGCACTTGTGATGAGGGGCACTTGTGATGAGGGGCACTTGTGATGAGGGGCACTTGTGATGAGGGGCACTTGTGATGAGGAGCACTTGTGATGAGGGGCACTTGTGATGAGGAGCACTTGTGATGAGGGGCACGTGTGATGAGGGGCACTTGTGATGAGGGGCACTTGTGATGAGGGGCACTTGTGATGAGGGGCACTTGTGATGAGGGGCACTTGTGATGAGTAGCACTTGTGATGAGGGGCACTTGTGATGAGGGGCACTTGTGATGAGGGGCACTTGTGATGAGGGGCACTTGTGATGAGGGGCACTTGTGATGAGGGGCACTTGTGATGAGGGGCACTTGTGATGAGGGGCACTTGTGATGAGGGGCACTTGTGATGATGGGCACCTGTGATGAGGGGCACATGTGATGAGGGGCACTTGTGATGATAGGCTGCGATGCTCGTAGCATATAGATGTATCAAGGCTAGTTAAAGAGTATCAATATTACTTGTATTGGAAAAAGAGCGCTTCAAAAAAATGGGGATCACGTGCACCCCCCCCCCCCCCCCCCCCCCCCCCCATATAGGTAGAATAATGAGTATCAATGTGCATGCAATTTACCATTATATCATGCTCAATTCATTGCCCCTCCCTCTCACTGATAATATATTGGAGTACCTGCACATCTCTGTCCCTGTTGTCACATGTGATCCATTTCCTAGTGAAAGTGAAGTTTGTGTACCCATTGACTTCACTTGCTGCCAGCAGAAACCAGTCTTGGTGTGCATCAATAGGGGGAGGAGCCTCTGCATCAGCGTACCGGTCCTAAGAAGTGCAATAAATGACGTCACCATAAGGGGTACAACACACATTGCACAGATATATGTTAGGCTACTTACTATTATTCAATGCAAGTGTCTATAAAGTGTGCAGCATTTGGTATGTTCCCTCTATTCGTGCTCATGCATACATGTCCATCACTTCCCCTTATGCACCATAAAACACTTGGCTTGCATGCAGAATCATTGCAAGAAGACAAAAAAAATGTGTGCTCATCCAAAGTAAAAAATTTGCTCGCATCTATTGTTCTTTGATTTTGAAGTGTGGATGGAGATTGGAGGGGAGGACATGGTAGGTACAATACCGGTATCAAGAATGCATGCCCTATCTACTAGTACGTTCAGCATCTATACGTACGTACGTGGAAGTAAGCCGTGCCATCGGTGGCAATCCAACCGATCACTACGTCCGAGTTGGCCATACCCCCGTCCGGGGAGAGGCCCAGACCAAACCATCCCGTGTTCTTGATGATGACGTTGAACGTGATGGTGTCCTGGGAGCTATCAAATATCCAATTCAGCTGGTAGATTGGATCGCCTGTCACTTGGTCTGCAACCAAGGTGGCAGAGAACGGATAAGCTGACGAGACGGAGGATCGCCTGTCTGTGTGGTGCTTTGGGTGCTTTGAGAACGACAAAGGTGCCGGTGACCCGCATACCAACGGTAGGAGGACGGCTAGAAGGACGGCGGACTTCATGGCGATTGCAGCGGGTGATTGGTCACGAGAACTCGGTCAGGTGCATGTAGTATGTTACACATAAGTGCGCGTACTACATGTACACTTTAATGATATGTGAATATGATTGGGCACTCTGTGAATTTTGTGCCCCATACGATCATTCGGGAACTGAACATTCGTCCTGTATATATTAAAACCTCTGTCTGCCAACAGACCAGTTTTAGTGCTCCAGAAATATCAGTTAGCCTTTTCCCCCACAGGCACAGTTATAAAGGCTAGGTTTGAACTTTGAAGGTCATAGCCACCGCGAGGCTGATGGAGTGAAACCTGTCCTTGATTAAACCTTTCAGTGCAATTATATGCATGTCAAGCGATGTGAAGACATTTCCAGTAATATTCTGTTATGATATTTTATTTCTAAAAGCTCATGCAGGCCATGTGTCTCTATAGCTATCAATTTGCGCTCTGCGCATGTTTGGACCGGTGGGACATCTATGGCTTTAAACTCGGGACAAGGTACGAGATGCATGAAAATCTAAATGCCAAATCCGCTGAACTACTGAATCTACAAGCCTAAATATTAATGCAGCATTCGAATCGAAAATGATTCGTCTATATACGACCCATGGGACGTCGTATATAGACTGTATGGTATAGCTTATACTTTCCTTTGAACCGGCAGTAAACTTAAGATGTGAATTATTATGACAGTTTCTTTTCCGCGCGTCAATGATAAGATGGTCAACTGACTTTCTCTCCAATATACTGCCTTCTTATCTGAAACATAGAAAGCATGTGTAATAATTATGCAATATTTTTATCACAGTTACTGGTGGAGATCGGACTCATTGTTGTGTGCACAGCTATGTAAACTATAAGGTCCTTGGGATGAAATATTATTGCATTGCTGATTCCCTTACACAACTTCATACTAACACATTGTAACACATAAGGGTTCAGCTAACAGGCCAGCTGGATCTTTCCAGGATAGCCTTAGCGTTCTCCCTCACCAAGGTCAGGCTTAGTCTCCCATACATGTCCTGCCTCACCCCGGCTTCACTGGAGGCTGAGCCCACTGCCAACCTCCTGCTGATCCGGTTGAACACTTCCTGGGCCTTCTCTCCCCAACCACCATACGTCTCTACAGCCAGGGGAATGCACACCCACCCACGTTCTGCACACTTCGGGCCATTCTTAGTCATTTTAACCACTTCTTTCTCTGCTGCCGAGTAACCCACAGTTGTGCTCGCTCCCAGAATCAAGCTTGGGTTGAGCGGATTCACAACTGTGACATCACAGGCAGCAGATTTTCCAATGGACCACGATGGAACCAGGATATCAGCTGGACGGGTTTGGGAATGCGAATGGTCCATGCCACTTCCCTTCTCCAGCTCAGGAGAAAGCAGAGCCCGACTGAAAATTTGTGACTGCCCCAGGAGCTTCTGATTGGTTAAAGGTAATTCCATCCCCCGGTCTGGGTCTGCGGCTGTCCCCAGATGAAGCCAAAGTTCTGATCAAATGGTGGCTGGGCCTCCCACTCTTTGAAGATGGTGCCACTTGCCCTCTGTGTGGACCTCAGGAGCCCCTGGATAAGCTAGGTCACCATGCCACCACATGTAAAACAGGACCACATGTTTGCCGCCGTCACAATGTTTTAAGAGATGTTTTATTTGAATTTTTCAGTCGGGCATTGCTGAAATGACTTTTATTATTCCAAAGAGAGCATACATATATGTATACATATTTGTGTTGTAGCCACTGTCTAGAATACGCACTTCAAGAGGGAGCTAGTTAGTCTAGCCTATAGTAGAGGACTCTAGCTCATTACAAATCAATATTTTGAAACTGAGTATTTCCCTTTGGTGGTATAATTCTGGCTGCACTGAACTCCTATAGCTGTACTCCTTGTAGATGCATGCATGTACTTCTGTGTCAGCATCTAGCCTCATGAAGAATTACTGGCTCAACTCAACGCGCAGTGGCAGCCCAGCAAAAAATTCTTGCGTATCTTGGGTCAAGATCTTGAGTATCTTGGCCAAGATACGAGGTTCTTGGTCAAGATTCAAGATTCTTGGTCAAGATGTTACCCAAGATATTTTTCACCGCTTCAAGATTTCCTCTAAAATCCGTGCGATAATCGTATGCGTGATTGCAAATAGCAAGATAGCTATAGAAAAGTGATAAATCATTACTTAATATCCAAGTTCAGGTAATGCAAGAATCTTTGTCAAGAGTCCAAGATTTATATATGGCATCTTGGTCAAGGATCTTGGGTTATTGGTGAAGATATTTAGGCTAGGAGGCAAGGACCAAGGTCTTGGCCATGATCATGCCCATAATCATGCCCCAAGACCTTGCCAACTAACCCCTAGATCTTTGTCATGATCTTGCCCCCTAGCCTCAAGATCTTGGCCATGATCCTTCTTACTTGCCCCAAGATCTTGGCCATGATCTTTCCTCCTTGCTCTAAGATCTTGGCCATGATCTTTCTTCCCTGCCTCAAGATCTTGGCCATGATCTTTCCTCCCTGCCCCAAGATCTTAGCCATGATCTTTCTTCCTTGCCCCAAGATCTTGGCCATGATCTTTCCTCCTTGCTCTAAGATCTTGGCCATGATCTTTCCTCCTTGCTCTAAGATCTTGGCCATGATCTTTCCTCCTTGCTCTAAGATCTTGGCCATGATCTTTCCTCCTTGCTTTAAGATCTTGGTCATGATATTTCCTCCTTGCCCCAAGATTTTTGCCATGATCCGCCTTACTAGTACCCAAGATCTTGGCCATGACCTCTTGACCCAATGATCTTAATACGCGTACGTGCATAATTTGAAATTATTGTTGTTTCTACAAATTGTTTTCTGTGGCCATGTTCGTGTGTCACTGAGTTCTTGCAGCAGAAAGGAGTGACTTTTGTGTGGACAACCTTTTGTTTTTAGAATGCTGGCTCCATGAACTATCTTCTCATAGGTGTGGATGGCCACGATTGGTTCGTGCTTGTTCGAGCGCGTGCGATGGTGGGAAGCGAATCTGAACGTAACGCTACCTCGTCTTTTCAGTGTTTGAGGTGCGTTGTTATTATATATATATATATATTATATATATATATATATATATAATGTGTCTACGATGACGCTTTTCTTCGGTGTTTGCGGGGCTACTTTTTGTTACAATGTATTTATTCCATTTATAGCCCGTTTCCTCAGATTAGTTCCTATCATAGCCATATTTCTGTCCTGATTATGACAACCAGAATGAGTTTTAATACTATTAAATATACTTTAGCAATACAGGCAACCAATCGGAGGAGGGAGGGATTGTGTGTACCCAATGGCATTCAATTCTAATTATAGCACATTGTGCCTGTGGAAGTGCATGTGCAAATACCTATTCATTTCTACCAGGTGCTCTCTGCCATTTCTCTCCCAGCTTCTGCTCTGTACTACGCATGGCTGTCAGGACAGTCAGAATTGCATCTTAGTAAGGTATTTATTGCAATGTATCTCTTTTCATAAAGTCTGTTGCCCTATTAAAGTGGATAATTGCTGAGAACATGCAGATCACGGTATGAGTCCATGCACGGTACAGGTTAGTAAAGACATTAGGATTGCTGAGCCTCAAAGGTGAACAGCGACTCTGGCAAGGGAAATGGAGCAGTGATCAGTATGATTTACCGTGTCCATCTTAAGATATGCAGGTAAGATTGGATGAAGATGAAGACCTTAACATTGTGTACTCTATATTGATATTTATAGTGTGGAACAAAAGTGCACCCCAGCCTGGCCAGAAAATGCTTTATCCTGTAAGCTGAACCTGCTTTATCCTGTAAGCTGAACCTGCATGCTGATTTTCCTTTTCATTATGATCATCTGTATTGTTTTAGGTTGTGGTGGAAGGTATTTTAGCACAAACGAAGGAAGTATCTGTCATATGGGTGAAATATGATATCAAGTGCAGTATGGTACATTTTTCTACATGGATGCATTTGTGTTGATGCTGTATACTGATATGATTTCACAGATTGCTGAAATCTAATACAACAGCCGTACAAAACTCGTGCAACCAAATATGCAAAGCAACTGTGAGAGATTAACAAAGAGGTATATATAAAGACAGTCAATGAATGATACTTGTGCATGTAAATGTACATGTGTGTGTGTTTTTTTTAATGAACTGTATAACTTGGCTAAGATAATCTTGGGGCAAGGAGGTAAGCTAGATCTTGGGGCAAGGAGGAAAGATCATGGCCAAGATCTTGGGGCAAGGAAGGCAAGATCTTGGGGGCAAGGAAGGCAAGATCTTGGGGCAAGGAAGGCAAGATCTTGAGGCAAGATCTTGGGGCAAGGAAGGCAAGATCTTGGGGCAAGGAAGGCAAGATCTTGGGGCAAGGGAGGCAAGATCTTGGGGCAAGGAAGGCAAGATCTTGGGGCAAGGAAGGCAAGATAGCAAGATTATGGCCATGATCTTGGTCCAAGATCTTGGCCAAGAGGGCAAGGAATTGGCCGCAATAACCTTGGGTGTCTTGACCTTGGCCAGGATCTTGACCAGGACTCTTGGCCAAGAATTTTTTGCTGGGAGACCCGGGGAGAGCACTCTGGGCACATCCCTCCTCCCTCACTTTTTAAAGGGGTTTCAGCCTTAGGTTTTAAAACTACTGCTCCGACTACTATAGGACCTCTTGATTTAGCTATGTACGCCTAGACACCAAATACTCTAGTAGCTTTCCCTTTTTCACAATAAAACTGATTGATCCAATTAACGATGCACCAGATGTCACGTGCCCCAGCTAAATTAAGCAATAAAAAACGAACTTACAGTAAATAGTAGCCAGGATGTAATGGCTGTGTGTAGCGGCCTGTTAGCATCAAGCTGCTGCATAGTGCAACTCGTACTCAACTTCTTCTCAATTGGCTGCGCAGGATTTAACACCATGTTACAACCTTACCGTCCTATCATACTCTCCCTAGTGTTTGGTGGTCTCACCTATAGCTTTATTAAAGATTTTTTATTGGCATCTTCCAGTGATATCTGTAACAAGAAATCCAATGGCGGAGAAAACAGAGTACCGTGCGACTACCAAAAGCTAAAGAAGAAGCGGTTTGCCATCACCGCCACCATCGCCATCTTGCTCTCCTTTTCTCCTGAAATATTGTGGGCAATCAATAGCAGCCCAAGCGTCCTCCTCGCACCTTTGCACCGCCTTCATCTACATGGCCATCCTGCTGTCAGCTTCAAGTCGTGCCATTTGACTGCTGGCGATCCGAAGACGATAATTTTCATTCTAGTGGAAGGAATGCATTGCGAGGCTTGCGTTAACAATGCCATCAATGCTCTTTTGGCGCTTAACTCCTGTGCCAAAATTGATCTGGTTATGAGCGGTGAAGGTAGTATCGCGCTACATGCGGACGATGCGCATGCTCTCACCGATCGTCTAATTGAAGAGGCAATAGCTCGCGCAACGTTCAAAGCGCACGTTCTCCGCCGTGAGTCATCTACTGAACTGAATTAAAAGACCGTTTGCAGTGTTAACGTTGCAGCATTCAGCCAGCATGTTTTTGGGCTCGGTCTTAAATAGTTCTACAACGGTATAGATGTACGTAGTAAGTGATTATATCAACCAAAACAATGCTAAATAAAAACAAGTATGCCATGCAGAGGTCATTGTTTGTCTTCCACTCTTCTGATTTTGCATGCGTAGACTAGTGACGTGGGATCGCAGTGTTCAGAGCGGAAAGTGCCTACTGCCCAGTATATACAGACAGGGTCTGGGTCTTCACGAAAGAATGCAACGCTTTTGAATGAACATAGGATTATCAAATACACATGATTAGGCAAATACGTATACCAAACACATTGTTAAAATTCAATTATCGTTTACAGTTCAAAAGATAAAATCAAATACCTTGCAATTAATTAATTTGACACAGAAATGTACGACAACTTTTAAATTATTACAAGATTTATAATCTAAAGAATACTGAGCCGTGAAAAAGTTTGAAAAAGTATGAAATTTAATTGGCGTTTTACTAGTTAAAATTCAAAACAGCAAATCAAACTTGAATATGCTAAAGGCCACTACAATTGTAATTAACTTTGAGTTATAGTAACTCACCATTACATGACTAATACAGAATCAAATTGTGATTTTGTAATTAGTGATGTTATTAAAATTAGTAACCCCATAACCAGCTTCAATCTTAATAACTTTAAAGCAAATTACGGTTTTAAATGTTAATAACTCACTATTGAATTCAGTAACTTGAAATCAGTGCTGTTCCACTGCATACTCAGATCTTGCGTTACTTATTAGTAGTTATTAATGTCAATTATCTCTAACCGCAATCTTGAATAATGTTGATATCAATAACAACTTTTAGCATATTTTTCTGTGTTCCGTTCTCAATATACACGAAATGCGGCTGCAAAACCAACTCTGATTACATTTAACTCCCTCAATTCCTGTAGATTAGAAGGGTTTTTGAAACAACTTTAATTTAGAAACGGTGTATTTTAAGAACGAAACATATGGGAAATGTGTTTTGGATGTCGCATATCCAATAGAATTTACGTGTTAAAAAAAAAAAATCTACGCGGTACCAAATTCAGTCCTAATAATTTTTTGACTTGAAGCCCTAAACACTGATAAAAGCAGGGAAAAAATTTTTCTTCAATATCTCAGATAAAAAAGCTCTCTATTGGTGCGTGGACCGCGATATTGCCGCTTAATACTTCCTCTATGCTGTCGTGGACTTTAATTTAATAAACAGATACGTTTCTTTGTTAGATAACCACGCAATGCTTACAATCGACATTCAATGCATGGTTGAAACAATAAAATCATTTGAAATTCCAGAACCTGATACAGGTGAAACGCTTCATTGATGAGTTTCCGTCCAATACATGTGCTGATGATGCTATCAGCTAGTGATCGAATTGCATTAACAATACTGCAGGATTACTAACATCGGAATGTACCAAAGTTGTGGTAGAAGCTATTAAGCGATGTGGTGAATTTAGCTCTGCCTGTCACCTGGATGCAATCAGCAAGGCAAGATATGAGACGCGAAAAGCACTTGACGAGGTTTCCAAACAGAAACTAGATGCCATTCTTGCAACTCTTTCACCAGGCAGACAACGTGCAATCATGAGGGTGGTTGAGGGCAAAACGTCCAGCTGGTTGACAACTCTGCCACTCCAAAGTTGCCACTTTGATTTGGCTCCTGTACAGTTCAGAGATGGCCTAGCTCTGCGCTATTTGCGACATCCATCTAATCTGCCAGCCAAATGTGATGGTTGTGGAGCTGATTTCACCCTCCAACATGCCCTAGACTGTAAGAAGGGGGGACTTGTTATACTACGCCACAATGAGATCCGTGACTGCCTTGGTGACCTTGCCAGTCAGGTGTGGCCCCAAGTTATAAAGGAGCCTATTGTCAATGAGACTACTGCCACCTCAAGTGATCCAGGACTAAGGCTTGACCTGGGAATCAGAGGTGTTTGGCAACCACAGGTGGAGGCGTTGTTTGATGTCCGTGTCATAGACACTGACGCCCCATCCCACTGCCATCGAGCACAGAAGAAGAGAATGTACAAAAAGGCAGTTGAAGACAGAAGAGGCACCTTCACCCCATTTGTCCTTTCCGTGGACGGACTACTACACAAAGAGGCTAGTCACTTCCTAAAGCACATGGCCACTGCTCTGTCTTCCAAGTGGGACAAAGCCTTTTCCATTACCAGCAGCTATGTCAGATCACGGCTTGCTTTTGCAGGGGTTCGAGCAGTGAGCCTCTGTCTTAGAGGATCCCGCACCAAATGGAGAAGTGGGCTGGGGTTTGAAGATGGTGCTCCTCTGGCCTCATTCATGGATTAAATTTATTGTCTTATTATTTCTCTTTTTAATTACTTATCATCTAATTGTATGTATTTCATGTTTTTATTAATTTAATTGGCTGTTCAAAAAAAAAAAAAAAAAAAACATCGGAATGTAAGTGATAAATCAATTGGAAATCAAGAATTGATTCGACGCGTTTTTTTTGTGACTGTGGGATGTTTGCATTAGCTTTTTGACTGCCCTTTGGCACAAGGTATATATACTACTGAATAAGATATCAAGATGGAAATGCAACTTTTGGATTGCATTTTGCATGGCAAAATGACCGTTTTCCAATGAACGAAAAGACAATCTTGATTATAGTGGTTACAGTTTTGCTCAGCTAGCATTCAACTCAATATTAGCAAGGAATACAGTTACAAAGTCACAATGGCCTAGCCAAGATGGCTCTGGAGATGGACTGGATTAGTGTCATGGTGTGCCAGCTGTATATGTTTGCCATGTCTGATGGTCTGGGGAGGGACAGACAAATGGCAAGATGGGAGGCCAATCTTGAGACAAAGGTGTACTGGGCCCCTCAACCCCAATTCCCAAAATTCCACAGGGATACAGATTTAAAAAAATTAATGAAGTAGATTATTATTTATGCACTGTTAACATATCACACTACTTTATTTCCAGTTCTCTCCTAGGATCATAGGAATGACTAAACACCACAAGAGAAGGAGGCTTGCTGGTTGATCTTGTAATCCGGGCAATGCTTCTTTAATTTATGGATCAGTTTCCCATAAAATGTCTCGATGGTATTCTATAACTATCTGTAATATGTGCCTATATGGGCCTACATTTGTAAGGACCAATTGGTTACAACAGCCTTTAGTGATGGTAGTGTCTTTATGGCTGTCTTATATTGAGTCTTAAAGAGTAGTTTAGTACTGTGTACAGGAAGGGATAGTAGAGTTTAGCTAAATGCTATTATCTCTGGTACAAGTGACATCGCAGTCTTGATTGTTGCATAATGTCCAGTTCAGATCCACTGGCAGTATTGCATTTGCCACCTACCATGTTTCTAAAGAAGCACTCTTTTTGATCAAGGCATCGTACGTTCCATCTGCTATGCAAAGTGGCTGAACTATAACACCATTTCCTCAACCAACAACAACATCAGATCCGACCATCATAAGATGTGCAAAGAAGCATCTTGTTCTGCTTCATTGTAGCTGCAGAATGCTTGAATCAGGCTTAATGATTCAGTGCGACCAATGGTACCATTATAGATGTGCATGCATGCATGGGCATCAAAACTGTTTGTTGTGCTTCAATAAATGACAAATAGTTATGTGTCTGCATGCATGCAAGTTAATGCATATCAGTGCACTGCGTCAATATAATTGTGGGGATCCTATTTCACAAGGGGGTACCAAATCGCTAGGGAAAAGTGTCCTCATGTAATATACTACTGAATAGGCCGCCCGGCCCCAAATCACTAAGGAAATCGGAACAGGAATGAACGTGAAGCAGTTTTAATAAGAGTGCCGTACATTAAAAAACTAACATTGTTGATGTAAGCAAAAATTGCAAATGCACTAATATAGTTAACCTAAGTAGGAACTTATAGGTTTTGCTTTTTGCCTAGCACATGTATATTAAATGCTTATTTTATTAAACCTGAAATGTTTCATACCTTGGTTTAATTATATATTCTGTTCATTACAGGCTGACTGCATTCAAGCCTTGTTTGAAATCACTTAGCAGGTTTCATTTGACTCACTAGCAACACGTAATTCTACAGGTAGTACAGGCTTCCTCCTGAACATCATGATTAGCTCAAAGGGAATGCATGGTACTATACAATGATGTATATGGGTAATGCACTTCAATTAGTGTTACTTCGGTAACTATTAGTTGTCAAGAAATATAAGCTATCCTTCAGAGTTTTATTCTTTAGGACCTACATGTACATAATATGTTGGTCTGCAAGATGTGACAAAGTAGATACGAATAATTGAGCACTGTATGGAATAGGGAAAAAATATTTAAGCTATAAGCAATTTCAGTCTTCACAGAAAATCAGTGCCTAGAGTAGTTTTAATCTAAATATTTAACACTGGATGGTAATTTACAATCATATCATAGTGAAGCTCTGCCACTGTGACCCTACTGCTGCATGATTACCTTGGTAGATCACTGACGTGAACAAGGTGCCAGAACGTTTCTACTGGCCTGCATGGAATCTTCTATGATGTGGAGCAAATTTTAAGTACATTGTATTAGCATTATTAAATTGTGCTTGACATTTACATTTATTGCTTATTTATATAATGTACACGCCTCATCCCAAAATACGTGAGTAGTGCCAGCATACTAAATTAAATAATTCAAAGGCCGGCTTGACAACTGACCAGAGTTACATCCAATCAAAGTACATACATGGTTTCCTATTGGTATTGTCAATTTAATAGAGCCAACCCCTGAAGCTTCTGCTGGACACAGGTATGCGTTGACATCACTGTTTATTACAGAAAGTGAGTGGCATTTGATTCCAGTGGTGCCGCAATAGAATTTTTAAAGGTAAAAAGCAATGATAATTGTCTTACTATTTTTGAATCACTATTACCTATGCTCCTCCTCCTCACTAAAATATATTCCTAGTCATGCAAATGGGCATACCTACAGTTCTGATCTCTTACCAAGGCACAGAACTCCTGGCACAGCCTGATTAGTGCTATTGCTTAAGCCACAACCTTCTCATCCAAGGTACATAGCTTTATTCAGGTATTAAGCTGTATAGCATCCTTTATTTTAGGCCAACAGTTTGGATGAGTGGTTCAATCAAACCATTTAGTTAATGCTTGCGAAATTCTGCAGTGACAAGCAAGTACCTGGATACTCACTTGGATACATGTACCTTTGCATATAACACTTGGAACCAGGAGTCAACCGAATACAGTCCCACAACATCACTATAGCTCAGCTTCTGCAGATGAAACTGCATTTAACTAAAGAGAATTAATATGGAAAGACAAAATAGCGGAGATACAATAGGCTGAATAGCAGAATTAAGGCCTAGGAAAATAATACATGTAACCTAACTGTAAGTGATTGTTACTTTATGGGGTTAAAAAGGGAAATGTTTCTAAAAAAAACTCTCTTGCGTAAGAAAAGAAGATGGCTTTGCCGGCTTGATGTGTTTTGTTTTCGTATTTATATTTTCAAAATGTGATCGAATAGAGTATACGTAAGACGGGATCGAGTTTTAAGGGATCCACTTTCGCGGACTTGAGGTGGTAGATAGATAGCCTATGGCGGAGACTTCATCAGTTTTCGCGAACACGATTCGTTCTATCATTGTCGGTTTCGTTTAAAAGTTATTCTTTTACTCTGAACTGATAAGCGAGCTTGGAGTTCTATTCTGAACTCATGTATGTGCAAGCGCCAATGCATAAATTTGCGTTTCCATGGCACTGCTACATATACAAACACTACGTGAATCTTATTAATTGATAGCAGTGTAACGTGACTGTTACTTAATCGACATCAGTAGCAGTGTGTGTGTGTGTGCGTTTGTGCGCCGTGTTTTGACGACATTTTTTGGCAAAGATAATACTTAATCGTGTGCGTGCAAGAATCATGACAACTGAAGCTGCAAACTTCAAATTTATGTTAGCAGCCAACCTCGGTGCGGTCTCTAGTCGCTCTTGCATCGAAAACATCATCGCCATAGCAGCCGTTATACTCCTCATCTCACCATCCGGTGGTGGCCAAGTAGTCCAAGGTACCGGTTTACCGTATATAATTCAGTATTATTACCAATTCATGTGTAACTTCTATATATCATGCAGAGCCACCGGCAGTCATAGTATACCCCATCAACGCCTCAAGTGACACTGGAGGCGTAGTAATTGTTAGTTGTGTTGTCTATGCTATCCCTTTACCCAACATTACGTGGAGTGTGACAAACCAGGATGGATCCACAAGTGTCGTCCAAAACACAAATACTACCACAATAGAGACAAGCACATTCACTGTAAGCAACTACACATACACCGTATCTTATCTCGTGATTTGCAATACCACTGAGAACAACACTGGGAGCTACACATGCTCTGGCAGCAACGGAGTGAACGGCAGCAGCTTGACTGCTACCAGTGAAGGGTTCTACGTTACCGTTGAAGGTACGGTGTTTATTCACGTGTCTGGCTTGGTCTGTGGTCGATCGGGGATGATTTTTTTTCTTTTTTTTTTCTCCGGGTTGGTGGGACCGGTGTCACAGCGGATTTTGTCTCCCCCCCCCCCCCCCCCCCCCCCCCGACAGAACCCGCTAGCGGATTCTGCTAGCGGATTTTGTCCTTCCTCCGCAGAATATGTCCTGTCATGGCAAAAGTGGTCCTACCTAAAAGTGGTCCGGCGGACCACTTTTGGTAGGTACTTTAATCATGATACATGGATTGGAAACCTCTCACGTGATCCATTAGGACTCGTACAACATTTATTTGCAATCCGCGTTTCGCTTTTTCGGTGCGTGGGCGTACAGTTATCCTAGCTTTCTGACCCTTTTCTAGCACTTAACGCGTGTTTTATTGGTAAGAAGTGTTCGTATAGGTTAGTTGTCAATCTGTATACAACCCTACTCATTGCTAGGGCAGGTTGAACGTTGTCAGTTGATTATAGTTCATAGACGGCTTGATGGCTTTGTGCGACTGTATCGTGAGTATGGTAAGTCGTATAGGAACCGTCTAAGCAGTTTCAGATACTTCACTACGAAAGCTATGAGGTTGACTAACCTACATGTATCTGTAGCGTGTAGTTCTTAGCGTGTACGGTGTTAGCTGCTATATAAGGCCCACTCTTTGTGCGACTGTAACACGTTTTGATATGCACGCCTGTAAGATTAAAAGACTGAAAAGTGTAGTGCACACATCGTGGTGTATGGTGAAGTGTATCTTTTAGCTTGTCGTACTATGTATGAGCTTGTGTTAAATTTTTTGGGTAACATGTTATAATTGACTTATATACACAGCAAGGCTTTGTGCGACTGTATCGTGAGTACGGTAAGTCGCACAGGAACCATCTAAGCAGTTTCTGATACTTCCCTACGAAAGCTATTAGGTTGCCAACGTACATCTGTCATATGTCTGTAGTGTGCAGCTCGTAGAGTCAGTGTAGGGTGTTCGGTGCTATCAGTGTAATGCCCACTGTAGTGTTGTTTCAACTTTTGTGGGACTGTAACACGTTTTTATATGCACGCCTGTTAATTAGAAGACTGAAAAGTGGGTCGTGGTGTATGGAGATGCATGTGCGTATACTATGTGCTTGTATTTAAAAAAAATTCGTAACAGTCTTATACACAGCTAGCCATAAAACCCCAACTAACGACCACTTCCGGCGAAACTCGGATTGCATATGGCTAATGACATCCATTCCAATCTATGTATCAAATTAAATCTCGTCGAAAATTGTGACCGTATTTAGGATTTCTCTACGAGTGCTTAAGAAGACGCGCGCTTTGTAAAGTTGTTTGCAAGGTATTTAGGACTTTATTGCTAGAATACAGAACAAAAGGGGTTGCCCGATACACTCTTGGTATCTAAATGTAAGCCAGCATACGGCGTTATTTTGTGTGCCTCGTTGATTTCCATAGTAATCGGTCGCGATTAGCCATTCCCTAGATTCTTAAAGCACTCACTTGAGGAAGCGTTTCCCATGTTTATTAGGTCTTAGCCTATATCAGGATAAAATTTCATGAGCTTTGGATGGTGCCCAAGGGTCCATTTATCGGCACTGGTGTTTACTGTTGGATTGCTTAGAGCTTGACATAATAATGCTTAACCTGGTATTTCTGTGTTAGAGCGCAGGGAATTAAACTTATTTTTTGTATTTTCAACGCATAGACAATCTATTTTGTTTATGTGTCAAAGAGTTGTGTGATAGTTCTATTTAATACGCACCGAATTCGTCAAGGCACGCGTTAGTTATGGAAAGTATTGTACAGCATGGACCGCCATATCATTAAAAACAGCTCAATCATAAAAATATGATGGTGCCCACACAGCGTATTTTTCAAGACAATATTTTCATGTTAGTGTATCCTAGCTATGCAGTAACATTGAGAAATACATCTACCCATAACCAGCATATGCCCAGTTATTGAAGTAGCTTTGGATCAAATGGCAGGTTTGAATATTACTGCTCTCCCTGAACCTTGAAGTACAAAATTCTGCATGCTACAACAGAACAAGATAAGATAATTTAAGATAATAGATATTGTAGTACACTAGCTACCTAAAGGTGTAATATGTGTAATATAGACACAGTTGCATGGCTACCTTGAAGGTACTTTAGCTCATCTATCACCATCCATTGTTCACCAAGTATGTTTGCTGAACGCAATGCACCCTTGGCCTGGCTGACTACCTTTATAGAAAAGCATCTAATTTTAAATGATGGAAACGTAAAATGTAAAATTAATGGAACAATGCAATGGTTGTGTGCACACTCTCAGAACAAGCAAGAAAATATAGACTGGTTAAATTTTGCATCAGACAAGCTCAGAGAGTGAAGTTAGTTAGTAAACAACATGAACACAACATTTCTATATTGCAAGATCAGCAATTTAAAGATAAGATTCTAAAGAAGGAGAACGGTTCAAGGAGGAAGATAGGGGAAAAGTTGCAGTGTGTGGCAGAAAAGGAAGTGGAATTATCAATTGAGTTTCGTAATATCTCATAATGAAAAATAAATTAATGTAATATTATTAAAGCGTTTTATCCAACGTGTCAGTTATTTGTAATAATAAAATAATAAAGGTAAGCACAAACAATGCACAATAAGTAACTATATACTAGTAAAAAGTTGCAGAAAAAAGTCTACCACTGCATGCTGGCCCACAGAATCCATAATAGAAGCAGCATTTTCCACATTGTACTGCAACTGATAGCCTTTGTAGCAAGTAAGAGTAGGCATTGCAATATCCCGATGCCTGCCTAAGGTGGATGGTCAAGCTCTCTCCTGATGTCTCAATGGCTATGGGCGTGATCAGTTATTAATGGTCTGTGTATTGATCACCTGTGGTATGTGGATCATCAAAATGTGCTATACAATGGACATATAATATGTGTAAATCAATCAAAGAAGTCTCAAGCTCCTAAAGTAATTATTACACATTGGAAGAATGATGAATGTGAATAAATAGCCGGGGAGAACATTATGATATCGCTACACGGGCTATTGCCGTATTGGCAGCTAGATTATACATGTATAATGAGATACCTAAATTTAGATGTAATGTGTATTTGACCCTGTGAACCTTATAAAGAGTACCTATGTTGTATTTTATGCAATTATGGCATCATTATCTTGAATACTTTTACAGTAGCTGCATGCATGGAGAAGTCAAGCGGTCACAGTTTTTTATATCGCGGTCCATTCACATTGCGTACATTGTTAGTCACCCGCGACGCAATGTTTGAAACGTTATAACTTTTGAAATAGTAATCTGTTTTCCGTGGCAAAAGCATATTTTTGATGCATTCAATTTGCTCTTTTAGGCTATGCATAAAAGTTCTAGTTTTATTCATTTTCAAAAATTTATTAAAATACCTACTTTTGGTCGCCAAAAGGGACTGATTTTGGTCGCCAAAAGTGGTCCGCCCGGACCATATCTGTCCGCCAAAAATGGTTCTACCTTGCCAAAAACGGTCCGCTTTTCGTTCAACGAGTTCGTACTTAACAAAACACGCAAAGCCTGTCCTAGCAATTTTTCAGGCTTGATTGCTCAATTTATACAATATCTGGGGTACATACACTGTAGTAGAGGTACGTAAGCGTAATACATGAATGGAATAAATACATAGTGCTTGCACAGTACATGGTTAGTGAATGATATATATGTAAGCAAAAAGCATGCATGCTGCATGTGCATGCAATAAATGGTGAATGGTGCAGTCAGTGATAAGATGGTGGCAGAGCTAGAAAAAGCCACATTGGAACCTAAACCACTCAGTATGGTTCACAGCAATAAGAGAGGCAATTCATTTTTAGACAACAAGGCTAAGACCTACAAAAGGTGAAAGTACTAAAAGTGGAAGTATGAACCATAGCTTCTATAAGACTATACACATGAAGACAACATCCTGAAACACCTTTACCTAACATATATTTTACAATAGCACCACATGTAAAAACATCTTAGTCGCAAGCTGATTTGCACAGCTTAAAATGGTTCTAATATATGTCACAGCTTATATGTATTGCCTTTGATTTTGGCAATTTGAGTAGAATATCTTACATACAAATTTGCGAACGATCTTTGTAATGTAATTACAGTACTATGTGGTGCTTAAACGATGAATTTGTTGCAGATATCAATGAATGTGTCTTGAATATCAGTGGATGCAGCCAGGCATGTACCAACACAATGGGAAGTTATTACTGCTCATGTGACTATGGTTATATACTTGCCACAGACTTAAGGAACTGTTCTGGTTAGAATTCATGCGCATTATATAGTAAAAAATGCAAGTTGATTCACATATATTTCAGATATCAATGAGTGTGTATTGAATACCAGTGGATGCAGTCAGAATTGTACCAACACCATAGGAAGCTATAACTGCTCATGTGACGATGGTTATGAACTTGCAGCAGACTTAAGGAACTGTTCTGGTAAGAAGAGCTTATTGATGTTACTGAGTGCACTTTTATCCATTGCTGTATTTCAGATATTGAAGAGTGTGTATTGAATGCCATTGGATGCAGTCAGAATTGCACCAACACCATAGGAAGCTTTTACTGTTTGTGTGACTATGGTTACGAACTGGCAGCAGACTTCAAAAACTGTTCTGGTAAGAAGAATTTTATTTATATAAGGGCACTCAACCTTTACAGGTTACAAGTCTTTCTTCATTGTGTAGTAATGCTCTTCATACATTAATTAAGATATCGATGAATGTGCAATGAATATTAGTGGATGCAGTCAGAATTGCACCAACACTGTAGGAAGCTATTACTGTTCCTGCTATTCTCACTATAAATCCGTATAACTCAGGAATGGAATTAATTCATTACTTTTATTATGCAAATAAAGTACATTGTACCAAATCCCTCATAAATCAACACATTCAAAGCCCTCATTATCAAAGTTATTCAAATAATTTCAGAGAAAATTGACTTTAAATAAGTAGCATGATATATGAATATGCAGTGGGTGATTTCAAGTTACTACATGCAAGTTCAATACAGAGTTATTAGAAATTATTGTAACCCCTTTCGAGTTGTTAAAATGTAAATACGTTTTTCGATAACTAATTTCAGTTCATTATTAAAGGAAGTCAGAACAACATTTTATTTGGTATTAAAAGATAGTGATTAAAACCTATATTTAGTGGTCTTCTAACGTTTTCAAGTTTGATTTGTTGTTTTCAATATTAAGTAGTAAAAGGTCAAAATAATTTCATAATTTTAATTTTTCAAACTTTTATCCAAGTTATTCTGTAGCTTATAAATCTCAAAGTTGGAGTACATTATATTATTTAGTTAAATTAATTATTAAAAGCTATTTCATTTATCTCTTCCATTATTGAAGGCAACCTTATTTTCATAATAAGGTTCATATTCTTTATCACTGCATATTCATAAAATCATTTTTATTAATCCTAGTAAGGAATTGTAAACATTGCATTCCTTTGTGAGAACACACGGTATGAAGGCATTCAAGTCTTTTTTGTTGTGTTGTAATGCTCTTTGTGCCTCACATACATTTCAGATATCAATGAATGTGCAATGAATACCAGTGGATGCAGTCAGAATTGTACCAACACCATTGGAAGCTATAACTGCTCATGCTACTCTGGTTATCAACTTGCAGCAGACTTAAGGAACTGTTCAGGTAATTTTACCGATATCCACAAAAGAATATGATGCTTTAAAATCTGTATTACTGAGGATTGAAATTAATGAACCATTATAAAATTAAATTCTAATAATTTATATTAGGTTGTGTATGTAAAAGCATTTGATAAGCTGGTTAAAAAAAATACACTGTTTACGCTTTTTAAATTTCCATGCAGACATTGATGAGTGTGCACTAAACATCAGTGGATGCAATCAGAATTGTACCAACACTATTGGAAGCTATTTCTGTTCCTGCTATCTAGGCTACCATCTTGACACAGACAATGAGACCTGCATTGGTAATCGTTTGATTAGCTAATTTAAGAAATACTCCAGGTAATGTATTTCCTTCCAGACATTGATGAGTGTGCACTAAACATCAGTGGATGCAATGAGAACTGTACCAACACTAATGGAAGCTATTTCTGTTCTTGCTATCCAGGCTACCAACTTGACAAGGACAATGAAACTTGCATTGGTAATCGTTTGATTAGCTGATTTAATAAACACTCACGTAATGTATTCTGTTTAATTTTCCTTCCAGACATTGATGAGTGTGCACTAAACATCAGTGGATGCAATGAGAACTGTACCAACACTATTGGAAGCTATTTCTGTTCCTGCTATCCAGGCTACCAACTTGACAAGGACAATGAAACCTGCATTGGTAATCGTTTGATTAGCTGATTTAATAAATACTCCAGGTAATGTATTCTGTTTAATTTTCCTTCCAGACATTGATGAGTGTGCACTTAACATCAGTGGATGCAATCAGAAATGCACCAACACTATTGGAAGCTATTTCTGTTCCTGCTATCTAGGCTACCAACTTGATATGTACAATGAAACCTGCATTGGTAAGCATTTGATTAGCTGGTTTTAAAAATGCACCTGTGTACGCATTTTAAAAAATTTCCATGCAGATATTGATGAGTGTGCACTAAACATCAGTGGATGCAATCAGAACTGTACCAACACTATTGGAAGCTATTTCTGCTCTTGCTATCTAGGATATCAACTTGACAAAGATTGTGAAACTTGCATTGGTAATCGTTTGATTAGCCTATTTAATGAATACTTCAATTTATGTATTCTGCTTAATTTTTCATGCAGACATTGATGAGTGTGCTCTAAACATCAGTGGGTGTAGTCAAAATTGCACCAACACTATTGGAAGCTATTTCTGTTCCTGCTATCCAGGCTACAAACTTGACAAAGACAATGAAACCTGTATTGGTAATTGTTTGATTCAAGCTGATTTAATAAATACACCTGTTCACGTATTTTGTCAATTTTCCACGCAGACATTGACGAATGTGCACTAAACATCAGTGGATGCAATCAGAACTGTACCAACACTATAGGAAGCTATTTCTGCTCCTGCTATACAGGCTATCAACTTGAAAAAAATAATGAAACCTGTATTGGTAAGGGTTTGATTTGCTGATTTAATATATAATATTTCTACAACTCTGGCTATAACACCGTCAACACACCGGATAATATGAGTTTACTTCGTTTGCGAATGATTTCATGCACTCAAAAGTTGCATTTGGCACAACTGGATTACATGTATTGCATTTGATTGCTAAAAAACTATCGATTCTTTCAGTAGAAAATACTACAGTTGTTGAAATAAGGAGTGGCACTAATTTTTTTTCTCTCTGCACAGAATTAAGTTCATCAATATCATCACCATTTGGATGTATGTCATGTGGATCAACATCAACATACGTCGGTTCTGGTTCTAACGCACAAACTCCTCACATCTCTTCTTACACTGATGCAAGTGTTACTTCATCAATGTGTCAGGGTTCTATCATGCAAACTTCTTACAACTGTTCCTACACTGATGCAAGTGTTACTTCGTCAATGAGCTTTGGTTCTGATAGCACACAATCCTACGCTGATGCAAGTGTTACTTCATCAATGAATCTGGGTTCTATCACACACACTTCTTACGTCTCTTCCAACGCTGATGCAAGTGTTACTTCATCAATGAATCTGGGTTCTATCACACAAACTTCTTACGTCTCTTCCAACGCTGATGCAAGTGTTACTTCATCAATGAATCTGGGTTCTATCACACAAACTTCTTACGTCTCTTCCAACGCTGATGCAAGTGTTACTTCATCAATGAATCTGGGTTCTATCATACAAACTTCTTACGTCTCTTCCAACGCTGATGCAAGTGTTACTTCATCAATGAATCTGGGTTCTATCATACAATCTTCTTACGTCTCTTCCAACGCTGATGCAAGTGTTGCTTCATCAATGAGCTTTGGTTCTGATAGCACACAATCCAACGCTGATGCAAGTATTACTTCGTCAATGAATCTGGGTTCTATCATACAAACTTCTTACATCCCTTCCAACGCTGATGCAAGTGTACCTTCATCATTGTGCAATTGTACATCAGATTCCACATTTTCCACCGACGTACAACTGATCCAAGTGCATATAACATATAGTATCACTCCTATACCATCACAAGCTCTTAACTTGTCTGCTCAAATTAGTCTTGTTCCAGCTATTATTAGCATATTGGTTGTTGCAGCCATACTATGCTGTTGTCTTTTAGTAGTTGGACTATTTGCTGTTCTACTGTGTTTCAAAAAGAAAAAGAGAAAATTGAAAATATACAGTGCTGATTCAACTGACAGGGAGCAGTAGTAAGATGAAACACTGCATTCAGTTTTACTTCCTCTGTAGTTACTAATTCTTTTTCTTACTAACATTAGTGAAGTTTATGTTCCTGCTGATGAAACTCCGGATACCATGAAGATTGCTCTAAATACAGTAAGTGGCATACTGAATAAAGATGCAGACTTCAGGCAAGTAGACCAGCCTAAGAAAATGTAAGTTACTGAAACTTTACTTCTTCACATGCAGAATTGCCATGCCATATATGATTTTTATTTTTATAGCCACATCCCTGAAGATGATACTTGTGCTACCCCCAAAAGTGCTCCTGAAAGTGTAAATATGCAAGGTCCAAATGCAGATGTCAATCAAGTAGATCTTTCAAGGACAGCTAAGTATGTGTAAGTTATTAAATAGTTCTGCAGTTGTGATTTGTTAGAAGCAAATATCAAATTAGTCAATTCTCATTCATAGATCCCTAAAAGAAGCATGGCTATAACTGAAGTCAGAAAGCTATCTTGCGTACACATTGGAAAAGAATCATTATGTGTAATTTCTGTTCCAAATGTTTTGTACACTGAGTGTAACATTGAAACAACAACAAAATAAAAATTGAGTGGACCTACATGCATACAGGTAATGACTTAGAACGTCTTGTTTGTAGTATGGTAAGATGTTGTGATCTCTTTCTCAATGCCGCAACCATTAATGTTCCACTTCTTTCAAGGGCGCAGCTATGTTTGCTGGATCAGTTCTTTCTATCTCTCTAATCTGTCTGTATGCCTGTCTTTTCAAACTCCCAGCAGTCTGCATCTATTGTCATTCAATCTTTGGGCCTTTCCACCCTTATCAGGCAGGCCTCTTTTTTTTTGGCTCTGGCGCTCTCTTTAAGTGACATTACGGTTCAAGCACTCAAACCCTCCTCCACCTGTCTCCACATATATACCCCTCATGAAGGTAACAAGTTCTAGTTTGGTCATGTTCAATTGCAGGCCTCTTAGAAAAGGGTCTGATTTTCTGTTAAATCTGAGCCTAATATTCATCTCGATTATGTATGCTTTTATATTTGCCATTCAATGCTAAAAACAATAAATGATTTGTTTGTATTTTTATGTTTATCTGAAAAAAGTCCTCCATAAAAACGTTCTTGCAAGCACTTATTTTCAGGAACTGTTTTCTGCACTGATGTATTCAAAAAGGAACGGATGGAAAACTCTAATTTCATTATTAAGTATGTTGATCATATAGCTGATTAGTATACTTATAAAACATATACTGTAAACATGTAAAACAGAGCTAACCCGCGACGCTCCCGCTTAAATGTTCGTTACTTCATACAAATTTTACCATGCTGAGGTCCTGCCATAAAACATTCCTCTAATATAGCCCTCTGTCTCTTAGCTTACAGTTGTAAACTTCATGCAAGTCACCAAAAAATGCTATATTAATCAGTTCGAAACTTCTGGCTGCCAAAGGTTTTCAAGATTGTGCTATAGCTATCACAAGGTCCTTGACTGGATCTCCATGTAGTATATCGTAGAACTGTAGCAGGGACTGGGAACTAGGTGCATTCCAACTGGTCGGAAATGGCGGCGGGTGGGAATTGTACTTGTTTCAGGCATTTTGTACCTGAAACTGAAGAAATATTTTCGAGCGCAAGCTGCGGGGTGGGTGGACATGCTAATGACTCTTTAGAAAACTACAGGGGACTTAATGTGATATTTGTACCTATAAAATATTTTAATCAGCTTTATGTTTGTTTGAATGTATTTGAAATACAAAATGACAAAATGAAAATCTGATCGCACAGACGTTTTCCAACAGTTTTTCAGTTACATGTAAAATGTACAATAGTTAAATGACTTTAATAGGTAAGATAACATTAATATCCAGTGGTCCCATTCCAAAAAAAAATATTTTGAACGTTTTTTTTTTGGCAATGGACCTTGAAGAACTTGCTGCACCCTCTAAAAAACCGTTCTTTGTGCGCAACAATGTAAATTTACATTGCTTACATAAGCGTTTTAGGGTATCATATCTGAATACGTGGATCGAATTATCGTTGGGCGATTAAATGTTGGAGAGTACTATCGCGAGTCTGCAAACAGGTGAGACACTGACAGGTGAGTCCGGCTGATACAATTCTAATTTACGAGGGTGGGGTTCGTAACCACCAACATTGTAAATAAGGAACTCGTACTTCAATCTTGCTATATTAATATAAGAGCCGTTTCGTCAACACTAACAACGCCCTTAGTCTCGTGCCCAGACCCTAATTCCCACAGCTGCGGATGAATTACATCACCGCTACGTCTGGTGAACTGCTATACTCAATTCTGTCCACGGTCACCAGAATGTGATTCGAGGTATGGAGTAATTGCATACCTTAGTTATTATTGGGAGTTATTGGTAATTGCGATGGTGTTGGAGGATGTACGGCGAACGATCGAGTGAGCGGGTGAACGTAAGGGTTATTTTACACATACGACAAACACTTCCCAATCATCGTAGACGTACTACTGGATCGGGATGTCTTCGTATGTCTTGCAACTGGCATGGGAGTCACTTAGTTAAGCCGTTTCTGCCTTGGGCATTTGATGCGCGGTGGGAGGAAGGACAACGAGCGAAGCGTTGTTTGGAAACGTTTTGTCCTTTCTCCTCCGCCAGTTGCGTTAATTAGTTATTCAATTATTAACTAATGTTGACGCTAAACATATTCATAAAACGTCACTGCATTCCTCCCGACGTTAGAATAATAATGTTATGTAATCGCGGGACAAAATTGAGTACAGCAGTTCACCAGACCCTCTTTCCACGTAGCGGTGATGTAATCCATCCGCAGCTGTGGGAAGCAGGGTCTGGGTACGAGACTACAACGCCCTCCGCCATTATACATGTATTATAAATTGTTATTGCGTCACGATTTTTAATGTATTCATTGCGTACGATAACTCGACGAGATGAGCCCAAGCATATTCCACGAATTCCTGTACTGTATTTAAGAGTGCAATAGAAAATGGCTTTTCTAACCTTAGAGAGATCGCCTAAAATGGTGCCTCAAGTCAAGCCTTACTGTTTTTCGGGGTCGACTCTCTCAGACTATCGAGCCCTAGTTATGCAGTGAATTTCGTTTCAAGCCATCTGCTAGGCAAAGAGAAACCGTTGAAAATATGTTTTTGGTGACACTGCATATGAGTATATCTTAACTATTAAAGTCAGTTAACTGTTGTACATTTTACATGTTACTGAAAACTGTTGGAAAGATCTGTGCAATCAAATTTTAGTTTTGTCATTTTGTTTCAAATACGTACATAAAGCTGACGAGGGGGGGTAAGAAATGTTTTTTAAACACCCATCCTCAGATTTCTTAAAAGGGTACCCACCACCCTACGCCCCTTTTTTCGCCACAATCAGAACTACTTAGTGATGAATATACATGTATAATGCCTTATCACAACATCCACTAAACTTAGTCCTGTATCTATTTATACACCACGTCATAATTTCAGGTCATATTTTTTCTCCATCCGAATTATTAATATTTGGAATTCCTTACCAGATAATGTTGTCACTTCATCTTCGGAACTAATGTTTAGGTCAAGGCTATGTACAGTGAACTTGTCTCCCTTTTGCAGCCGGATGCTTCCCGTTTTAGTATAGGGCAGTATATAAGTGCATTTCTATATGCCATTACTTGTCTTTGTGTATACTATTATATATAATTATAATATATATATATGTGCACATAAATTATTATTATTATGGGAAAAAACAAGGTGTAGAATACGTAATACATTTGAAAAAGAAACGTTCATGTTCAAGTTCTAATTTACAAAGGCTTATTATTTTAATTATAATTATAGAATTTATTGCAATGATTTTTAAATACACCGTACAGCACACCAACAAAATCAAAGTCACAGAAGCAACCACCCCACACCCACACACCTCAACCTCCCTCCTCCGAATGCCGAAACTTTGCACGGGAGGGTAGCCTGTGATTTGTTGCATCCCATTTGGATGGCTAGACGAGCCGCAAGCCGCAAGAAGGATTGTTGTGCTTCCATGCCTCAGCATCCATATGACTCCACAGCTAGGGGAATGCACACCCATCCACACTCAGCACACTTGGAATCATTGGCATTGTACTTTCTTGCCTCAGCAACCAGAGCAGAAGACCCACACCTCACCCCCGCTTCAATCAAAGTGGTTGGGTTAAGCGGACACCCCCAAACTACAGCTATAACACTAATGTTACTATTATAAGTCCAAAATAATGTCATTAAACTCAGATGATGGCAGGTATGATCACATCAGAATAGCTCCAGCATTGGCCCGTACCAAAATCATTATTATTATTATTAATAATAATGGCTTGGTTTGGACACCTCTAATGGTTCCCAGTGTGCCCTATGCCCAAACAGTGCATTAGATCCCCTTGGTCACCACGCCACAACATGCAAAAAAGGAGGAGACGTGGTCATCCATCACAACCATCTGCGCAATGTGTTGGTGGAGACTTGTTGTAGAGCCCACTTGAGTGTGAAGGTGGAGATGGGCAGCAACCTTACTTCAGACTCACGCCCCGCAGACATTTTGCTACCCAATTGGGCCCTTGGTAAACCAGCTGCCTTTGATGTCTCAGTGACATCACCACTAAATCCTAAAATTGTATCAGTAGCGGGATTGTCAGCTGGGGCAGCTGCGTTGTCCACTGAAGAGCATAAACACATAGAAAATGACCCTAAATGCAATGCCTTGGGGTGGTCTTGTATACCTCTGGTTGCAGAGTCGTATGGTGCTTGGGGAAAAGAAGCCATAGATTCGTTTAAAAAGCTTGCCTCCCATCTTGCCGTAACATCGGGCAAAACAAAATCAGCTGTGCTGTCTGAGCTGTACAGTATGCTCAACCTGCATTTGGTGAGAGCGAATGTGACAGCAATCCTCTCCAGGTGGCTCCCATCTTAAAATATAATTAATTGTAGTGTGATTTAAGTGTTGTGTGTATTACATATTCTGTTCATATACATGTATATTCAACAATAATAATATAAATAACCCTTGTATTATATGGGAAATAATACACATAATAATAAAAGATACACAATACAACACAGGGATTATTTCATATACAGGTACACTATTATATGAACGTAGAGCTACAATGTATAACAGGCTACATCACTATTCAATAAACTATATACATAATACATATATAGAGTAACTAAACCAAATTGCATGCTCTGCTTAGGAGAGCTCTGGCATTGCACCTCACCAGGGTTATGTTTAGCCTCCCATAGATGTCTACCAAGAGCTTCGACTTCTGGTGTCCTATGCCAAAGGACAGGCGTGAGACCAAATGGGAAAAAGCCTGCCGGTTTCAAGACCCCCAGTTCCATAGCTCTTAACAGCAAGAGGGATGCATTATTATTATTATTATTGTTACTATGAATACATAACAACGGTTACAAGCAAAGTACAAATAAATATGTATGCACAAAACTTGAGACACAACACAAATAAACAAGCGGCTGCCTAGCAATCATTGCACAGGCATTGTTCTTCTGCAATGCAATGGCAAGCCTTAGATATAGCCAGCAAAATACTGATGAAACTGGCTGATCTGATCTGTTGGTCACCATTTTGGCCAGAGTCTTGAAAATTGGTGCACTAGCTGTGCCCCAACCACCAAAAGACTCAACAGCCAATGGAACAAAAAGTATATTATTAGTATTATTATTATTTTAAAAATAATTATCATTATTAATAATATAGTACCTACCACCTAGACTACACAAAAAAAAGAAAGAGAAAAAAAAAAAACACACACACACACACACACACAACATTTTCAGCCCTCGCCCACTGAATGCTGAAACCTAGCATGGGATAGCAAGGCTCTGGCATTGCAGCGAACTAAGGTGAGGTTCAGTCTCTGATAGATGTTTGTTATTATTATTATTATTATTGAAAAATTACAATTACAAGTACACATATACACCACTTATATTATTATGATTATTATTGTGTATTATGCAATAAACACAACGTAACTAATAATGGTAACACACTATCTAACAGGTGTCTTGAAAGGATATTGGACAGGACAGCAAAGCTCGAACATTTGCCCTCACCAGGGTCAAGTTGAGTCTCCCGTACAAATTGGAGGTAGCCTGGGACTTTGAGGTATTGTAGCGTGTAGCCAGACGAGAAGCCAATCGTGCCAGGTGCTGCCTAGCTTCTGTACCCCAACACCCATAGCTCTCCACAGCTAGTGGGACACACTTCCACCCAAGCTCAGAGCATTTCACATCATTATTATTATTATATTTTAATTATTATAATTTATACATGAGAATAAGTACAACCTTGATCACAAAGAAAAAAGTTAAACACCTAGCCTACCTACAAAAGTGTCAATTAACTATCTCTCGCCCCATAATGGACCTAGCCACTGACCTTACCAGAGAGATGCTGAGGTGACCATAAATGTCTCTGACAACAGTAGACTTCGGTCAACCCTGATGCAGGGCCAGCAAAGTGGCCAAGCGAGAAAAAACGCTCTCTTCCCCAATTGCCAAATATTTCCACTGCAAGAGGAATGCACGACCATCCGAGTGCTTGGCACCTAGCATCATTAGCTGCATGCTTCCTTGTCTCAGCAGCCAAGGCTGCGACTCCTTCATTGATGCTGGCCTCATTCAGGGTGACTGGGGTAAGAGGAGAGGTAACAGTGACGTCAAAGGCAGCTCTATCCCATCCATCAACCAGCACATCAGCAGGTCGTGTGTAATTGTGTGTTCCCAAGAGCCCTCTACCAACCTCAATTCGTACAGATAAGTGGGCACGACGCCAAAAGTCAGCAATGATGTTTCGCAGGCGGTTGTGTCTAATGACCACATCACCCCCATGTCTGCACGAAACCGCATGATGGCCAAGTGGGTCCAAAGCAGTGTCTGGACAGAAAGGGCAAGAGGCTCTAGCAGTAGAGTTCATGCCAAGCCACCATTTCACTGCTGTATGGAATTCAGAAGAGTCAAGATGCAATCCAAGACCTACAGAAGGAACAACTGACAACCAAGAGCTAGCATGAGCAGCAGAAGAAGAAAGAAGACGTGCCTTGTTAGCAGGAGAAGAGGTCATCATAATTGAGTGAAAAAGATGACTGTCTAATTTCCTGGACAAGGCATGCTGGGAAGGAGGAGAGGATAAAGTAGCTTCTAAAGTGATGACATCACTAGTGGATACAAGAGTGTTGAACCTTGAAATAGCACTCACTAAATGCCTGTTGCTAGCCCTACCGATACCTGAGCAAGATAAAGAAGAGATGAAGGCAGCACAGCCATGGTGAGAAAGAGAATGAAATCCTAAACCTCCAAAACTCAGGCTAAGTCGTGCTTGCTGCCAATGAACATCAGGAATGTCGACTGCCAAGCATGAGGAGAAACAAATCCTTACCTCTTCATCAGATGACTGTAGGGAGTCAGCGGAAATACTTGGAGGAGTGGTTCTTGCTAAGTGAACAAGTTTGCAGAAACTGCCACATATCCTAAGGAGAGATGTTGCCACATGGAGATCCGCTGCAGCTACATCCACCAAAGCTGATAGTAACCCCTTAGCTTGGGAAACTTTCTCACAAATGAAATGGGTGCAATGTAGGTAATCACCTATTGGAGCCCCAAGTATGTCAAGGTTAAGCAGGAGTGAACTTCTCACAGAAGGAGGGAAAGCAGTGTTGCCCATCCTACCAAACAATTCACATTTGGTCAAATTGATATGGATACCCAGAGCAGGGCCCAACTCCTCTAACAGATGCACTGCTCGAAGCACTGCAGGACGGCTACCTGCAAGAACCCCATCATCGAGGTACCAGGCCTGTAGCAGTAAGCTAAAACAATCATCATCTGCATCAATTGTAGACACCAGCTTATGTATTTTTTAATAATGTATAATTCAAAAAAATTACAATTACAAATACACATATGTACCAATAACATAAACAAAGGGAAATCACGAGGGAGTCCTAAACTAAAGTTTTTAACCCTCTGGGGTCTGGGTGCCGACACGTGAAAGTAAGGCCCTGGCTGTGCAGCGAACCAAAGTAAGGTTGAGTCGTTGGTAAATGCTGACCAAGGCTTTGGACTTGCTGCAATGTAGCTGTAAGGCCAGCCGAGCTGCTAGACGAGAGGAGTCCCTGGCTTCTGTTCCCCAGCACCCATAGGTCTCGACGGCCAGTGGAATGCAAACCCACCCCAAGGCCCTGCACTTGGGGTCGTTGGAGATGTGTTTGCGCATCTCAGCCATCCGAGCTGCAGAACCACCAGTGACCTTTGCTTCGGGCAAAGAAATAGGGTTAAGCGGAGAGGTCACTGTGATATCAAAAGCAGCTGGTTTGCCTGTGGACCAATTGGGCACCAGTTAGTCGGCTGGCCGGCTTCGGGAACCATCAGCCTCAGTCCCTCCTCCCACCTCGAGTTGGCCACCCAGGCCTTATTATTATTATTATTACTGATGGGAAAAGAACAAGATAATAATACGACAAACGTTCATGTTTTGGCCCGCAAAAATATTTGTTCCCACAGCGTCGAATCATCCAGGGATAATATATATTATCTCTGAATCATCCAAATGAGAAAGAGTTGGTAATAGATGCAGCATCATACTTCAACCTGGTGAGGTCTATCTTTAGCCTCTTCACCTGCTCCTGTGCTGCATAGTCCTTTGCACGAAGGAAGAAGGGCACACCTAGTACATACATGTACCCCTGACGGCTTAGGCAACCTCTGGTTTTGCTCCGCTACACTACGATCGAACGGACTCAGTGATTCCTCAAAAACAACGGGTTCCTCGGTAGAAGCAGCACTTGCACAGAAGCCACTTCTTCTTTTGCAGTGGCGTAGGAAAAGGGGGGGGGGCAGGGCAACTGTCCCCCCACTTTTAAAAGGGGGAGGGGGCCATGTCTCCCCCCCCCCCTCCCCCCAGATAAATGCGAATAAATTGTACTGATTCTAGTGTAGCTTTGTAACGTCTTTAAATGCAAAAAGCGTTGGCTTCTGGGGCACAGCCCCAGACCCCAATGCGGGCGCTTACAGCACTCCCCTAGGCCTAGCTGGCTGGGCGAGACTCAGAGGGGTACCCCTCTCCCGCACCCTCCCCTGCCCATGATGACCATCAACAGGGCCGTACATTCGGGCCATGATCTGACCACTTTTCGCCCGAAGTCCACCTCCAGAAGCGGCTGAAAATGCATATTGGTTACACGCGTTCGTACATGTACATATACATTTACATCTGATGTACGAGGCACATCCTTGGACGTGAAGTTTTAAAAGCATTCATCTTTCAAAACAAAAACTAATACAACCGTTTGTTGTTTCATGATCAGCTGACGGTCTCCTACACAGAGCATTTTATCAAGCGTAACCTTAAGCATGCAGGGAAAAGTTCATTCAGTTGCAATCTTGATATCTACTAGCCTGTGTTTTTCCATAGGTTTGTGAGGCTTCTAGAGTGAAATGGCGATGTGGTCTAGGTTTGATGATGGAGCACACACTGAAATTTTAGCATGTTTTCATCCTATGTTCCTGTGCATTTCTTTCTTGTTTTAATGATATGGTTATGTAACTTATGTATGTATTAACTTAGTGAAAAATAATTTACTGATATATCTAATTATATCTTTTCACCGGGCTCTTACTTAATATCACAACTGTAGCTTCCTAGTATTGATATTACCCTGTAAACACCAAATCTTAAAAAGAATTAAAAAAAAAAAAAAAGTAGCTGCTCATGCTGTAAATACCGGTATAATGTATAACGCAAATAATGTGTGATCACATCGCTCAGCCCAGTGTATGGTACATTTATCCCTGTAACCGCAGAAGTAAATCATTAAAAAAAAAAAGAAGAAAAAAAAAAAGTGATATTGGTAATTACTATCAGTAGGCCTTATGCGGATGCGAAGCGGACTAATGCGATTATTTGTCGAAGTGGGAATCTAGCGGGGCAGTCAAGTTGTCAAACCTGCATCATGGGAGGATGAGACTCATGAGAGGCGGGCCCAAACCCAAACTCCTCGGGTGAAAAACTGATCACCAATCTTTGAACTCGCTACCCCGTGATTCAGAACCTGGACTGAATTTAGCGTTTCAGCCAAATGACTAGTTTTGAATATGATATGCTAAAACTACTTTTAGCTACATCAGGTCCATTAATTAATCAGTCCACATACATGTCATTTAAAATTGCGTGCCACTGCTACTTTCGGGCAGAGTACTATGTTATTAATGCAGCCCTGGCAATAATTCAAAATGATCTATCGCCTTTTCAGTGAAGGATCTACTTGCAGGGGGGATGAGAAGGTCTTGCCATCAGACATGCCAGCAAAAAATGCTGTCAGGGACGCGAAGTACTTCTGTTCCGAGGATTTCAGTGCTACAAAAAATGCATAGCTCTTTTCCTGTCATCCTGAGCCAAAAATGCAGACATTGTTCGGAATTGTTTTATTTCTGGGGCTCTGCGCCTGACCACTTATCACTACTTCCTACGTGTCTGATCAATGTACCCCCCCCCCCCCCCCCCAACCACTTTTTAACTCCTTCGGAGTTCCTACGCCGCTGTTTTGCTGGTGCATCGCTCGTGCCGTCATACGTTAATTATTAATTTGCCGCACCTATACTAATGAACCAAATTATGATAAGGACGAGGGGGTTAAGGGTTAATTTCATCGCTGCTGGTTTTGCAAGTATCTGGCGGTTATATATATGGGGTCTCAGTGACGTCCTTTGGTTGGGAGAAATAGATTAATGCAACTTCAAGCGAAACAAAAATAGATACAAAAACACATGAATTCGGAAATTGTTCTTGAAATGTAATTTTAGCAGGGGGTACCACCCCTACGCCCCCCCCCCCCCCCCCCCCTTTTTCGATCCCTCGTATCTTTTTTGTTTTAAGTCCGATTTTTATTTTGAAAGCAGATTCACAATTCTCTCTTTAAGTTTTACTATATTGGGCGATCGGATGGGGAGTCCGTACAGTTTTTCTTGCCCCCCCCCCCCCCCCCCCCCCCCCCCCTCAAAAGCTGATGAAAATCTCGTGATCCATTGTCGTTTTTATCTCAGTAAGCAAAAAACTTGCTTGTCCCATACTTAGTAGTGCGTTGGTAGTGGAACAAATAAGAACGTGTTTTTCAGTGAAAAAAAATTGCTTGAAACGCGCGTAGCTAATTCCCATCCGCTGCCATTGGAATGCACCTCGTTCCCAGTCTCTGTGGATATTCGGGACTCCTCACTGAATTCGCCAGGGGAAAAAAAAAAAAAAACAACAACAATATTGTTGACATATTAAGCCTTCGTGCACTCTCAACTTCGTAGAAATAAATGAATAAACCACACACCCTCTCCTAGCTACCGGAAAAGCGGCCCCATCCAGACTGAGTGACTGACTGTTCATGTTTTGAATTGACATGGGTAATGCATCAATTTAAAATAATGTAATTTCAATTGATAACACTCATGCATGCAGCCCATTATTTAACTTGGAAACAAACGAACACGTTTGCATGCATGCAGGCTGGATTAAGTCGAATTTTTTCTCTCAAATCAAAATCTCTGACACGTACTAGGTACTAGATGGTGTACGAGTAACCTTGCTGTTGGTTCACCATATCATCCCTTATGGACGTTATGGTACGTGTGTGCGAGAAACTACCACTCAGGCATATGCAACCCATTGTTTTAAAATAACCTACGTCCTAGGACTGCACGCAGGATTTCCATAATATTATGTAGTGGTAAGGTACACAAGGAAAATGCCACACGAAAGGGAGAAAAAAATAATTCATACTGCACGGTTACGCATTTTACAGTCATGAACTATTTGCTGCCACACGACACCAACTCTGCTCTATGTGATGCATACATAATATAGGTTATAAAAAAGATCAGAAGTTTGTCAGAAATACTGCTGAATTTATTGAGAGAAATCTTGAAAATTTTCTGTAATAGGTCGATACCGCTGCTTCTGGTCAATAAGACGTTCCTAAAAGGGTTAAAACAGAAGCCACATAATTTTACCAAATCTCCGCTCCACCACATCGCCCCACTTGACTGCTATTTTTCTTGTTTACATGACTAACACCTCCATTGGCTCACCTGACTACCCCTCCCCCCGTATGACTTATGGCTCACCTGACTACCCCCCTCCCCTTCCCCCCATTTGACTCATGGCTCACCTGACTACCCCTCCCCTGCCCCCCCATATGACTCATGGCTCACCTGACTACCCCCTTCCCCCCCCCCCCCCCCCCCCCCATATCACTCATGGCTCACCTGACTACCACCCCTCTTGCTTTCCTCCAGTGTGCTGAAGGAATGGAAGGAGGCTGAAGAGCTTGGTAGCTGAGTCAGTCCAGGGAGCACAGGACCACGCCCAGGAGCTGCAGAGTACGTGCACATGAATTGGGTAACTAATATAAATGAATTGGGCGGCAGACTAAAACAAATGGCACGTTTACTTTTACACACAACATATATATGTATGATCATCCTGGTTGTGGAGGGGATAACAAAAGACTACCACTTTTACCGTTGTAGAGATGAAAAAAATTATAAAAGCCTAAATTTTAACATGTGGAAGAGGCTTTGGGGAAAAGAAGGGTGTGTGGCCAGCACAATAAAGCTGCTGCATATTGACATGAACATGGCAGCATACGCTCAAGGTTCTCCACAGGCAAAGGGTACATGTACATGTATGCTTAAAGCCTGCAATAGTTTTAATGTTACGTTATGGTTCATTCATAACATTTCATTTTCATGGGTTGCTCAAAAAAAAAAAAAGTATTATGACATTTCTTGTTTGTGACTGCTATTTACATATGTTGTAGGGAGTATGCAGCGACATGTATGGCCGGTGTAAAAATAGTGTTGTGCAGAACCATTCTAAAAGGACCTGGAGAGACCTCTGAAATGTTTGCCTTGATGAGAGCAGCAGTGAAAATAAACTGCTTACATGTACATTACAATGGTACATACAGCCCTGATATTAATAATGATGATAACTACATACATGTATAGCTGGAATGATACATGTACATGAACATGTACCTCTACATACATGTACATGTCAACTTGTGGGCGTCCAATGACATTACACATGCATAAACTGCAATAGATTAATGAACACAATATGGTACATGTACTTACCAGAAGCTGCAGTCCCTGCAACCTGTTGGGCAGACACACAAGAATGGTTCACATACAAAAGGCCAAAAGTGTAGAGCTACACAACTCACAGGCATTTCATCCACATTCAGTGGTTGGTAGGGACCAAAATGCTGAACGTGTACAAATTGCATTGGTGCACCTATAATATCAGTCGACCTGCACAAGAGACAGAAACCACATCTATGCATGTTCCTTCTGAGTCATTCCATTATACATCCCCTCATCCCTTACACAAAGATGTACTACATACCATCTACATGTATAAGTATACACCACCATGCTGGCTGTTAAGTAATCACCCACACACCCACACACTCACGCACAACATGTCTAGAATGTTAACAGCTTACCTTGCTGCTACATGCTTTTTGCCTGACAATGGCCGGCCAGGGCTGATATAACATGAGGTGGAAAACAAACATAACAATATTGCTACTGCCATGTGTACCCTCGGAGAAATGTAGAGGGACATGTACACTATAGGAACATGTACACCATAGGGACATGTACACTATAGGGACATGTACACTATAGGGACATGTACACTATAGGGACATGTACACTACAGGGACATGTACACTATAGGGACATGTACACTATAGGGACATGTACACATGTACACTATAGGGACATGTACACTACAGGGACATGTACACTATAGGGACATGTACACTATAGGGACATGTACACATGTACACTATAGGGACATGTACACTACAGGGACATGTACACATGTACACTATAGGAACATGTACACTATAGGGACATGTACACATGTACACTATAGGGACATGTACACTACAGGGACATGTACACATGTACACTATAGGGACATGTACACATGTACACTATAGGAACATGTACACTATAGGGACATGTACACATGTACACTATAGGGACATGTACACTACAGGGACATGTACACATGTACACTATAGGGACATGTACACATGTACACTATAGGGACATGTACACATGTACACTATAGGGACATGTACACTATAGGGACATGTACACATGTACACTATAGGGACATGTACATGTACACTATAGGGACATGTACATGTACACTATAGGAACATGTACACTATAGGAACATGTACACTATAGGAACATGTACACTATAGGAATATGTACACTATATAGGGACATGTACACTATAGGGACATGCATGCTATAACATACGCTCTTGTGCTTTTCCTGATGTGTGAGGGTAGTCTAGGGCGACCCATGCCTGGAAGGTTGATTGCATCTACAATTGGATGGATGAATAGGGTGTACGGATGTATGGATGGATAGGGTGTATGGATGTATGGATGGATAGGGTGTATGGATGTATGGATGGATAGGGTGTATGGATGGACAGGATTAGGGCATGTCAGCTTCAATCAGCAATATTCACTTTCGTGTTGTCACACACCTGCGTCCATATGCTTTTTCAAATACAGAAGACAAGAAGGATCACCTCCAAGACACAAACTCAGACTTCCATCTATTGAGAGAGTTTGCACCTACATGTACATGTAGGTAAAAGAGGGTTTTGTTAGCGACAAGCCTACATGCACATGCACTGTACTTAGGCAAAATTAATACATAAAATATGTACTAAGCACACTCCCACCACATGTACATGTGAACCTGAAATATGGCACAGCCAAATGGCATACTGAATACCAGCTGGAATACAACCCTACCTTTCGTGCAGACAGGGTCTGAAGCCATTTTGAAGTATTCACATCATAGACGTCAATACCACTCTCAGAGAACACAAGAAGATAAGGTGGTCTGTGGACTGCAAGAACAGCCTTCTAAGATGCCACTCTGCATGCACACACACACCCCTGTACATGTAACACATACGTGTACGCTTGTACATGCAGCTAACTGTAGCAGGAAATCACACTGCTACACATGTACATGTATGCAGCTGCTGTACTCATGAACTAATGATGCTTTAAAAAAATAAATATTGGTTGAATATGAATCAGAATTCAATCTAAATATACATATTTGGGCAACTACATGTGTACAATGTATACCCAGATTGCACACTTGTGTATCATGCACAGTTGTACATACCTGTACATGCACATGTACAGTTCTACATACACATCAATGCTATAATAATAAGACACAAACTGTTTCATTTATTACTATTTATGGCTTTGAGGAGCACACTACATGTACATACCTAGTGACATTGGCGTGGAGTGCCAAAGCAGTTCTTGTTTCCTCGATCGCAAGCCATCACGATTGACATAGATGCCGAGAACTGAATAGTTTAACGATTGCTCATACCAGGCCAATATAAACTCATGAATAAACTACCGTTGAAGCAGAGGAGATACTCCTGTCCATTGTTAACCTCCACAGCATGCATGGCAGGAAGATTGTTCAAGCGAATAAAGCCTAGTGTAGTGTCTTCTTCACTGACCAGCTCTGGGGGGGGGCTGACACACACCATTGCACAGAAATGTTAGCCACACTTACTCAGTGGGGTCTCATCTGTGTAGAGGTGGAACAGTGAAAACCCAGATGTATATCCGACACACAGCTTCTCATTGAACACTTGCATGCTTAGCACAGGTGATGCCACATTGACCTCCTGCAAAGAGCATACAAACATTAGTTGAAGACAACAACAACAACAACAAAAACAACAATGACTATTGAATAGCTACTGTTGCATAGACATCAGTTCATCACTGGCATGTACAGTGTATTACTTCATCACTTACTGTACATGTGTACACGTACATGCGTACACGTACATGTACATGTGTACATGTACATGTGTACATGTACATGTGTACATGTACATGTGTACATGTACATGTGTACATGTACATGTGTACATGTATACATGTACATGTGTACATGTACATGTGTACATGTACATGTGTACATGTACATGTGTACACGTACATGTACATGTGTACATGTATCTTTACATGCATTAGTGCATTGTACATGTACACCTGCACATGTACTACATGTGTACACTGTAAAACACACAAAAGTAATATATGCCTCGATTTTCAACACTCACTTTTTTCTTATCATACTTATTCTTCATCTTTGGCGTTAGTTCGTAAATAGCAACCTTGTTCTTGATGGCCACACACACATACACTACAGACCCCAGCACACCACAGGCAAATAGTGATGCTCCTACAGTAACAGATGAGCATCATCACCCAATGCCCTGTGTGTGTGTACTTGTGTGTGTACTTGTGTGTGTGTGTACTTGTGTGTGTGTGTACTTGTGTGTGTGTACTTGTGTGTGTGTAAGAAAATGCTGTTACATGTAAGTGTATGCGCTACATGTATGTGGGATGCACATGTGATGCACATGTGATGTATATGTGATGCACATGTGATGCACATGTGATGTACATGTGATGCACATGTGATGCACGTGTGATGCACATCCCACACACATGCATTATGCGGTACTTGTGTATCTCACCTTCAGTGTCCAGAATTTTCAAAGACTGGTTCTTCACGTCTCCACTTTCAAGTGCTTGGATGGAGAGGTGTCGAAGGAATGGCTTGGGCTTTCCTGGATGGAGGTACAAAAGACGCACACACCAAAGGCTTTAAACTAGCCATTAACATGTGTGCAAGCAAGTGACAGACATTCACAACAGCAGTGCAATGTTCACTGTGCGTAGTGCAACACAGAGCCCCATTAAGTAATATTGCTGCATGCATACCGGAGAGAAGGAGGATTAGACCCTCCTTCTGAAGCACTTGGATCTGGGTGACCCTTTTGGTATCTTTCTCTGAGAACTTGTACAACTCCTCCTCGTTGATGTCCAACATGTACAGGCCTTCATTGTCCCCTATCAGCAGCCTGTCGTTGCTGGCTATGTCAGCAGACAGAGCACTCTTCAGGACCTCCAGCTGCTGTGTGTTGAACACCTCATGGATACCAAACACTGGCGCCTGTTGGGAACCAAAGCAACACCAGTTAACACTACGACACCCTTGAACCATGCTAATGACATCTCTGACACCACACAAATGATACCATGCTAATGACACCTCTGACAACACACAAATGATACCATGCTAATGACACCTCTGACAACACACAAATGATACCATGCTAATGACACCTCTGACACCACACAAATGATACCATGCTAATGACACCTCTGACACCACACAAATGATACCATGCTAATGACACCTCTGACAACACACAAATGATACCATGCTAATGACACCTCTGACACCACACAAATGATACCATGCTAATGACACCTCTGACACCACACAAATGATACCATGCTAATGACACCTCTGACACCACACAAATGAAACAATGCTAATGACAACTCTGACACCACACTACTTGATACCAATTATTAACAAACTTTTATATTATAATTAAAATTTACTTAAATTAATAATTATTATTAGTAGTCATAGTCCATGCGGATTAAGTTATAACTTACACAGGTTCCTTTGTAATTTTGAAATCAATATTTCATAACTAATTTTAATAAACATCATTATAATTAGGATAGATTAAAAATTAGGAGGCTACTGGAAAATTTCATGCCTCTGCATTTTTATAACAAAATATTTGACGTTTTTCTCCATCTTGAATAATTTAATTGAAAAACCCATACACCCCTTATCACTAATATTATACGGGGTTAATGTGCATCATCTGTGGACTATAAATACTGATAAAAAATTATTAAAAGTTGATACCAACAATGACACCTCTGACACCACACGACACCATGCAAATGCCTCTGACACCACACAAATGACACCTCTGACACCACACAACACCATACAAATGCCTCTGACACCACGCAAATGACACCTCTGACACCACACAATGACACCTTTAACACCACACAAACGACACCCTTAATACCCAACAATTGCAACTGTCTGGGCACAACAACAGAGTTAAAAACTCACCAACGGCTGGCTGCTTTGTTTTGCAGCCTTATGCAGTCCATCAAGTGTGGTGACCCATTTCTCCTTCTCCTGCTGGCTTTGGGTGAGGATGAGGAGCTCACTGTGTACGCTGGAACAGCCAGGCTGGTCACAGCTAACCTACAGGTGCAGCAAAGCTAGTCAACTATGTACCTACGTGTACCCAGTACATGTATGTGTGCCCAGTACATGTACATGTATGTGTACCCAGTACATGTATGTGTACCCAGCTACATGTATGTGTACCCAGTACATGTATGTGTACCCAGTACATGTACATGTATGTGTACCCAGTACAGTACATGTATGTTTACCCAGTACATATATGTGTACCCAGTACTGTACATGTATGTTTACCCAGTACATATATGTGAACCCAGTACATGTACACGTACATTTTAATGGTACAATATACGCTCTACATTGAACATGTAACTAACTTGTATTATACTGGTACAAGGTATATGTACAATGTACATGTGTACATATTGTACAGTACTAAGTACATGTACATGTATGCATGTACTGGTACACTGTACAGTGCTACAAGTACACCCACATGTACACTGTACAGTGCTACAAGTACACCCACATGTACACTGTACAGTGCTACAAGTACACCCACATGTACACTGTACAGTGCTACAAGTACACCCACATGTACACTGTACAGTGCTACAAGTACACCCACATGTACACTGTACAGTGCTACAAGTACACCCACATGTACACTGTACAGTGCTACAAGTACACCCACATGTACACTGTACAGTGCTACAAGTACACCCACATGTACACTGTACAGTGCTACAAGTACACCCACATGTACACTGTACAGTGCTACAAGTACACCCACATATACAGTGTACATGTGGGTGTACAGACATGCCAGACAACCAAACATGTGCACCTAACAAGTACCACATTGCACAAGTTGTCTTGTTAACTGCACACCTTGAAGATGGCAGGTATCAGCTTGGGACCCGCATGGATGACATCATGTTCAGTGACCTCTTTCACGTTAAAGTTTGTGTCCCTGAAACGGTACATGTACATTAAAATGTAATTACAACCTTGCCCCCACACCACCACCACACACACACACACAAACTACAGTACGCCACACACTTCATACCTGATGTCAAAGATGTACTGAGTGGCGATTGCTGCAGTGTGTATATCATCTGCTCCCGGCTCATGAACAAATATTTTCAAATCGCAGACGATGGCAAAAGCTCTCTGCCAACCCTTCCGTACTCCTCCAGGTTTCGGAATCTGGACCCAACCCTCGCACGCTGTCCCCACGCCATGTTGCACATCGATGCCAAATGGAAGTTTAGCTGAAGAGAGGGTAAGGCAAAACTAACTCAAAAGTACATGTAAACAAACTGCATTATTGGAAGTGTCTGTGACAGACCACACACAGGAGGACAGCATACCCTGCCCTGGTGGGAGTGGACACGTTGGCACGGCCTTCTCCTTGCAGTGCACATGGCAGCTCATCTGACAGTCTACAGGGGGACCAGGCGGTAAGCATCATACATGTATGTGGCTAGGTAACAGTCATCTTGGTCAGGACTCACTTTTGCAGAACAGGCCTTGTCGCACCAGCCCAAACATGAAACTGGTGCACGTGTCACACTTGGTCGGAGATTCAAAAGTTCTCACGATCAGTTCATGGCAGCTGTCCCTACCATTGCCGTTGTTAGTTGCTGGTGGCTGGGGGGGAGAAGGTTGCACTTGTTAATAACAACTTTTAACCTGCAACATGCTACAAAAATTGGTGACCTGGTCAAAATCTAACACAAGGGGTCTATATTTTTCAATCAATCATCATCTTAAAATACGTTTTAAAACATGTTAAAAGTATTGCCTATTTCCAGGTACATCAAATACACATGTATATGCACATGCATGAGCACACACACACACACACACACACACACACACACACATACACATGTGCACACACACACACACACACGTACACACACACGTGCACACACACACACACGTACACACACGTGCACACACACACACACACACACACACACACACACCTTTTTAGCTGTTGCTTGTTGTATCTGCTCTTCATTCTGGATTGGAGGTTGTTGTGTATTACCAGTGCTATTGTGAAAGAACTGGCTAAGGCTGTCCGAACGACCAGGTAATGCTGGAAAAGAAGGAACTCTAAACAACATTCACAGTGCAAGGAGGTACATGCACACACACACACACACGCACATACACACACACGCACATGCACGCACGCACGCACACACACACACACACAAACACACACATACACACAGCTTACCAACTTTGGCAGGTATGGCTTGTTTCAAAAGGTTTTCCTTTTCCTGTTTTAACGCATCCATTTCACTTTCCAATCGCTGGTACTTTCTAAAAAAGTTAACAAAGAACATCGGAGTTACACACAGCTGCAAGACGTACTCAAACCACCTTACAGTTCCATGTCACTGAGCTGACTAGTGACCTGTGTGAGCTGCTCCTGCACCTTGCTCTTTGCAGCCACCTCATTCTTCAAGCTGAGCTCCAATTCCAACAACTCCTGCTTGTCACGCTTCAGCGTACGACGCTCCATCCAATCCTCCTTTTGCTGCAGGGGGGAAAATGTGCACACACACAGAGAAGGCAAGATCTTGTGGTGTGCCTTCTTGTGCAGGTACATGCTCACATGTATGCACATTAAACAAACCACATGTATGTACATGTACATGTAGTAGATACTGTAAAATTGATTCAGCTTAGTGTTCAGGGCTACAGTTAATGGCAACAGGAAGCTTACCCTTCCTAGGGTGCCAGCTGTAGTCTTGAGGGTCTCAACATCGTCAGCCAGTTTCTTAGCAACCGATTTGAGGTATGCTCTGGCATCCTTCTCCTCTGTCACCCACTGGATGATGTCAGCGATCTGCTTCTCCCACTGACCAAGGAGCTCTTTGTTCTGCCGCAGCTCTCTGAGTTCTGTCTCTTGTTCCCTCTTGCTAGCCAGCAGCACCCCCTGTGCTTGCACAGACTGCAGATTTGGGTCAGAAAATGAAGTCAAAACATGAGGGATACACATATGTATAGCTGTAGGGATACACATATGTACAGCTGTAGGTACACTAACATGAGGGATACACATATGTATAGCTGTAGGTACACTAACATGATGGTGTACAGCTGTAGGTACACTAACATGAGGGATACACATATGTACAGCTGTAGGTACACTATCAATTAGATGTTTGGGATCAATCAACTGGACCCATATACATGTACATGAATACATTTGCACAAAGGGGAACTACTAAGAAGTGGGCAATAATAAGAAGTGGGAACTATATGGAGGGATGAAGATGTAGGTATACACTTAGGTCATCCATTATTACTTATTCCATGCAGGGATCAAGTCACCTTCTCAAGCTCTTGTCTCAGTTCCTTGGTCTGCTCCATCATGCTCGACTTCTCCTTCTCAAACCGTTCAGTCCTCTCCTTGAAGTCTTTGTCCAGCTCCTGGAGCACCTGGTTCCTCACTCGTGTCAACTTCAGCTGCAGTTCATTATTCTAAACAATGAGGTCACATGAATATCACATGGTCCTTCTTCATGGCTACCATAGTATACCATAGTATACCATAGTATACCACAGCATGGCATGCATCTATATTGTACATGTCTATATGGTGAGGTAAATATGTACATTCTACATTGTACACCCCCCCCCCCCCCCCAATAATGCAGTACATGTACATGTACATGTATGTGTGCAAACATACAATATTAACTTTGAACCAGTTACACGTACATGTACAGTGTACATGTATGTTTTTTTTTTTTAACCCGCAGATGTTCAAATCAGGGTCTAATTAATGCACATCTTACTAGTACAATTTATAGCAAACAGCTTACAGGTAGCAGTTATTTACATGTAATGCACCCGAGGAGGTCAGGTGACAGTGTCCACACCACACCACACCACACATGTACATGTACAGCAGTGAATATGCTACATGTACACGTACATCACATGACATCACACGACCTTCGCCTTTGGTGCAGGTACACAGCGTACACTGCACACGGTACGTGCACATGTTGATTAATTTACCTCTTTCTGCAGGTCAGTGTTAGCTGCCTCGGACCCCCCCAACACCTCCTTCAAGGTCTTGACCTCCAAGTTCTGCTTGACCTGCAGAGCTGACATAGCCTCTAGGTGGTCGGCCTCCTTCTGGGCCAGCTGGCTAACCAGTCTGGGGAGGAGGTGAACAGGTGAGGTGGGCGTGGCTAACAAGCTCAGCACACCAAAAGAAAGAGCTTTTTTGGCGTCATGCAGAGCTGGCAATGACTCCCCTTGAGCATGATACTATGGGTGTCCAGCAAAATAGGGCTTGCAGTACTACATGTATTATAAATGTTCCAGAACAAAGTGAACAGTGTGTTGTGCAAATTAATAATTCAGTGTCCAATAACTCCAAGATGTGACAGAGGACAACTGCAACTCTTAAAAAAAAAAATGCCCAAGGTCACTTCTGCTGGACAGTACATACATGTATACATGTATACATACATGTATACATGTATGTATACATGTATACATGTATGTATACATGTATACATGTATGTATACATGTATACATACATGTATACGTACATGTACAAGTATGAAGCTTTTACGTATGAAGATCTATACCCCTGTAAATTAACTAAACTAATTACTTAACTACATTTGTAAACCTTATCTGAAACTACGACACCCTCCAGATCATCCTTCTTGGGCTAACCTTTCTATCTCCTGCTTCAGCCCGACAGAGACGGTGTCTTTGGCAGGAGCAGCCTGTTGTGTCTTGAGCTTGTTCAGCTCCTCTTCAGTGGCCTGCAGACCTTGCTCCGCCCTCTGCCGTAGCTTCAGCTGCTGCTGCAGTTCTGACTTGATGTTCTCAACGTCTGCCAGTGCCTGAAAGTGAAAATCAGTGACAAGCATGTATGTGAGCATACATGTAGGTACCCCGTAACCTAGACGACAACTACCAAGGCCTGGTTTGCCCCTAATTTGGCTAACCCCACCCCTTGGTTTATACATGTGCCATGCCAAAATAAAAACTGCATGGCATGCCATTTTACAGTGCAGAGGAAAGACTTTTATTTTTGCCCACCCCCTACATGTATGTTTTCATACATTCCGAAACCCACCCCCTGTTGCAAACTTGGCGGTTACCTGTAAGCTCCATGCATGTGATCAAGACCTAGGGCACTTCATCAGCAGCAACAACTGTGCCCGTGTGTGCCCCTCCCCCTTTGCCCACCTCACTATCTCCATCTCATGTTCACCTATCACACTGCATCACACCTTCCCCCCTCCCTTGTGAGTGTGTGCATGTACATAGACACCACACACACAAGTGCAGGTACACATGTACATGTACACATATAATTATAATTATGTAGTTAGCTGATACATGTATATTTTACTAGTACATGTACATTACCCTAACAGTTTTTTTTGGTTTGAAATTATGATTTTAAAATGACATTCATAAACGGGTCAAATCATACATGTACAACGTACAATATACATGTATATTGAGGTTCAAAATTAGTTAATTACATGTACATTTACTGTATTAGTCCATCATTAGACTAAGCAAGAACAACTAACTAACCAATTTCAATAGTGAGTTCAAAGTATTAATTGTTTCAAATTTGATCTGTAAGTTTTAATAACTAGTCCTTTTTTTTACCGTTGGTTATAACCATTGCACCAAACACTACACACGTGTACACACATCATCACTTACCGCTCTTTTTTCCTTTTCAGTTTCACGACTAGCTTTCCGTACACTTTCAAGCTTTGCAAGCACCTCCTCTGAAGAGCAGTAGCATGAGTACTGTGTGAAGGTGCAACGGACACATCACTTACCAATTTCTGCTTCCTTTTCGCGCACAAGCCGAGTTATTTCTGTCTTGCGAGCGCGAAGCTCTGCTAACCTGGGTGCAGAGTACAGATGTCGATTAACATACATGTATAATAACCACGACATGCAATTCTGACACTAAACATGTGCGCACACATGTAGGAAATAAAAATGTGAATGAAACTAGACCTGTATAACCTACAGCTAACTAACTGGTTTTAATACATGTACATCCCTGCATTCATCCAGCAGCACTCCACTCAGAAGCAAACAATGAGACTAATTTATCAAGGGTAATTAGTAAATAATCAATATTGAAATTATGTATCCTATAGTTAAAAGCTTAAACACAGATCACACGACACAGATTATAAAAATAACTTTTATTAATTATAACGACCCTCTAAACCCAAGCTAAAGCTAAATGTACAACTCCACAATACCATAAAAGAGGTGAGAGGGGGAGGAGGGGAGAGCGAGGAGAACAAAAAAGGAAGTGGGGAGGGAGGAGGAAGGGGGAGAGGGGACAAGAAGTGACATTTTTTTTACTTGTCAGAGAGTTTTGTATTCTCCTCTTGCGATTCCCTCAGTGTGTCCTTCATTTCTCTCAGCTCCTTATCCTTCCCGGCCAGCTGGTCTCTAGTTTGGGTCAGCTCATCTTGCAGCTGTGCCTTCTCTGCCTTGAGGCTCTTGCTTGTCCGCTCAAGTGTGCGCACTATTGACTGCATCTCTGCCGCTGAACAACACAAGGCACAGTAAGTGCAAACATACAAGGGGTAGGGAAGGGGAGAGGGTGTACATGTACAAGGGGAGGAGAGGGTGTATAAGGGGAGGAGAGGGTGTATAAGGGGAGGAGAGGGTGTACAAGGGGAGGAGAGGGTGTACAAGGGGAGGAGAGGGTGTACAAGGGGAGGAGAGGGTGTACAAGGGGAGGAAAGGGTGTACAAGGGGAGGAGAGGGTGTACAAGGGGAAGAAAGGGTGTACAAGGGGAGGAGAGGGTGTACAAGGGGAGGAGAGGGTGTACAAGGGGAGGAGAGGGTGTAAAATGGGAGGAGAGGGTGTACAAGGGGAGGAGAGGGTGTACAAGGGGAGGAGAGAGTGTACAAGGGGAGGAGAAAGGGTGTAAAAGGGGAGGAGAGGGTGTACAAGGGGAGGAGAGAGGGTGTACAAGGGGAGGAGAGGGTGTACAAGGGGAGGAGAGGGTGTACAAGGGGAGGAGAGAGGGTGTACAAGGGGAGGAGAGGGTGTACAAGGGGAGGAGAGGGTGTACAAGGGGAGGAGAGGGTGTACAAGGGGAGGAGAGAGGGTGTACAAGGGGGAGGGATGGGAGAGGGTGTACAAGGGGGAGGGATGGGAGAGGGTGTATAAGAGGGAGGGGAGGGGAGAGGGATGGGAGGGATATACAAGACGGAGGGGAGAGGATGTGCAAGGGGGAGAGGGAGGGGAGGGGAGGGAAAGAGTGTTACATGTACATGTACAGGGGGATAACATGCACATGTACCAAGTACACAGTGTGCATGCAAGCAATAAACGTAATGGTATGTGTACACTTTGTATATTCAAACACATGTAGATTGTATGCATAAATGTATGTACATACATTGTGTATAAGTGTCGCCAATGCATGGATGATAGTACAAGCAGCTCTGTGTATTGATTAGGCACCAATACAAAGGAGTCTGTACATGTATATTTGATATGGCCCCACAAGTGTGATCTCATACACGCACAATACACACAATCACTCCCACCCATCACACACCACCACAATACAGTCCCATCCACACACACTCCACACACATACACTGCACTTTAGGTTTATCCTTCTCTCTCACACATGCACACCAGCCCTCAATCTTACATTCCTGTGGAGCTGTGGTCGGTACAGCAACAGACAGTTGCTTTTTCAAATTTTCTATTTCTTGTGTTAAAGTAGCCTTCTCTTGTCTAAACACTTCTTCATTTGAGCGTTTTGATGCTACAAAATAAAAACATCTCTGTTAGTGAACAGCTTCCAAAAACATGGTTGTAACAAGAGGTGGTATATCTCGGCTTACCATTCCCCCTGTCAGGATTATCGCTGAGGGAACTAGAGCAGGTATATGTGAATCCAACAAAGGGCAGGTGGATGGTCAAGGCAGTGACCTTGGCCGGACCTTGGGCCTCTCCCTGCAGAAGA
>OX442434.1:3263787-3283787 GCA_949361645.1 Spongilla lacustris | reverse complement strand
TGCAGTTAGACCAACATGCTCTTCACCATTTATGGGCTGGCTTACACATGCCACCTCCCTTGAACAGGGGCTACACTAGCTACCCCATCTACAGGACAGTACAGGGTCTATACATGTATGTACACACGCCTATGGTTTTGAAGAGTTGGGTGGCCTCTGTTGTGTGAAACCCCCCCCCCCCCCCCCCCCCCCCGTGTGCTGCACATGCCTACAAAGGGTCTGTGTAGGCACATGTAAGAGTACATTTATGTACATTGTGCATGAAGCCCTTCTCACTAACAACAATTGTATCCCTGATGTGCATGAATGAAGGGATGCAGAAGTCTATGTGACTCAATATAAAGTGAAGTGTATGTAACCCTCAATATAAAGTGAAGTGTATGTGACCTCAATATAAAGTGAAGTGTATGTGACCTCAATATAAAGTGAAGTGTATGTGACCTCAATATAAAGTGAAGTGTATGTGACCCTCAATATAAAGTGAAGTGTATGTGACCTCAATATAAAGTGGTGTATGTGACCATCAATATAAAGTGAAGTGTATGTGACCTCAATATAAAGTGAAGTGTATGTGACCATCAATATAAAGTGAAGTGTATGTGACCTCAATATAAAGTGAAGTGTATGTGACCTCAATATGAAGTGAAGTGTATGTGACCATCAATATGAAGTTGTACATGTAATGTTGTTAAGGCCCATCAGTGAAGCCACCATGGTATGTGGATGATGAAGGAAGTTTACACACATTACATGTACCATGTTATACCAGTGACATAGGAGACAGTATAAATATTGGCTACACATGTTATAACCAGGTGGCTGGGAGGTAGGGTGGGGAATGGTGGCTGCATCACATGCAGGTAATGACTTGTACACATACATGTACAGTGTAGGAGGTATCATGCTACCATACTTACTTACCATACTTACTTGCCATGCTACCATACTTACTCTAAAGTACATACATGTACACATGTACCTGTTGCCTTCTCAGCATCTCCATCTTGTTCAATACCTTCAGGGCATAGACCCTCCCAGTATCCTTCTGCTTCACAACCTATGGCATGGGGACCAGTGGAAGGTCATCAATGGGAGCAATGGCATGGGGACCAGTGGAGGGTCACCACTGGGAGCAAGGGCATGGGGACCAGTGGAAGGTCACCACAGGGAGCAATGGCATGGGGACCAGTGGAAGGTCACCACTGGGAGCAATGGCATGGGGACCAGTGGAAGGTCACCACTGGGAGCAATGGCATGGGGACCAGTGGAAGGTCACCACTGGGAGCAATGGCATGGGGACCAGTGGAAGGTCACCGCTAGGAGCAATGGCATGGGGACCAGTGGAAGGTCACCACTGGTAGCAATGGCATGGGACCAGTGGAAGGTCACTACAGGGAGCAATGGCATGGGGACCAGTGGAAGGTCACCACTGGTAGCAATGGCATGGGGACCAGTGGAAGGTCACCACTGGGAGCAATGGCATGGGACCAGTGGAAGGTCACTAGAGGAAGCAATGGCATGGGGACCAGTGGAAGGTCACCACTGGTAGCAATGGCATGGGGACCAGTGGAAGGTCACCACTGGGAGCAATGGCATGGGGACCAGTGGAAGGTCACCACTGGGAGCAATGGCATGGGGACCAGTGGAAGGTCACCACTGGGAGCAATGGCATGGGGACCAGTGGAAGGTCACCACTGGGAGCAATGGCATGGGGACCAGTGGAAGGTCACCACTGGGAGCAATGGACAACAGCAAGAGGCACAGTATGGCCAATGGGCTGATCCCTCATGCCAAAATCATGCCAAGGGGTACGTAGAAAAAAAAAAGTAATTGGAGCCGAGTATGGTAGAATAAAATACACACAACTAACAAACAGATGCATATGTATCCCCATGTACATGTACATGTAGGTGCATGTTAAGTACTTGTGTATGTCAATGTAACACTGTAACATGTCTGGGCACAACATACATGCACAGGGTAAGTGTGTACAAGTAGCTACAGCACCAACATACATCTACATGTATGTATACGTACAACACACAGACAACCACACATGAACATAATATGTGCCCTGACCTCAAACACAGTAATCAGAAGCACTATGACAAAAGATCAACCACATTCCTGAAATGTTTTGTGTTTGTTTTATGTTCACCACTCTTGACCTTCAAGTCACAACAACCCCACCCCCAGTACACCAAGCATCTTCATGCAGTGTGCATGGCGTGTGCAATTATGTTGTGTGTGCATGTGTGTGTGTGTGTGTGTGTGTGTGTGTGTGTGTGTGCTGTGTTATGCGTGCATATGAGTGTGTGTGTGCATGTGTTTTGTGCATGTGTGCATGTGGGTGCATGTATGTGTTGTGTGTGCATGTGAGTGTGTGCATGTGTTGTGTGTGCATGTGTTGTGTGTGCATGTGAGTGTGTGCATGTGTTTGTGAGTGTGCATAGATATTTGTTGTGTGCATGTGTGTTGTGTGCACGTGAGCGTGTGCACAATTGTGCAAAGCAAATACAATTACACAAGTACAGTCCACGCAATCTGTGTATGCACAGTAATGGGTTGTGTTGTGTGACTGTGTGCACACCTAGGAGCATCTACACGGATGTATGTGTGTACGTGTGTGTTTGTTGTGCGCAATGGAGACAAGCACACACAACCGAAAAAGGAAGCACAACATATATGTACAATGTAAAACATGATTGTCCTACATCACTAAGAGAGCACCCAATGGACACACACAAAGGCATGGATATAATGTAAAAAGTGATACAAATATGCCCTATTCCCTCAAGAACAAACCAATCAGCTAATTCTATTTCTTTCTCCATACCTTCACTTCACCAAATGCTCCTCGTCCAATAATTTCCAAAGTATCAAAGTCTGATATGGATAACCTCAGACTGCGAATCTTCTCCACAACTGGCTTTGCTAATTATAGGACATGACAAACACACAGACACACACAGACACACACACACACACACACATACACACCCCACACACACCAGACATACCACACACACACACACACACACACACACACACACACACACACACACACACACACACACACACACACACACACACATGTAAATATTCGAGTTACAGCACAATAGACTGCACACATTCCTGTGCATGTACACACCTTCGCCTAGGTAACGCTACGCCTACAACATATACGGTAGGCAGGTCAACCAGAAATATGCACACCCGACGTGGTACATGTACATGCCTCCCTTGCACCCCTGTCCCAATTAAACATACACTTAAACAAAATTCAAAATCAACTGTGTCCCCCCCCCCCCCCCTGTGTCACGAAAGATCGCTCAAATCGCTTACACCGGAGCTGTAGAGAGTACGGGGGGGGTGGGAGCTTTAGCCTACCCGTGTCTATGAAGTCGGCAACCGTCTTCTCGCGCTTGAATGACGACGAGCAGCACTCATCGTAAAGCACACACAGTGCATCTAAGAGTGTCTCCACACTAAAGCTATCTCCGCGATCATCCGGCGTGCGATTCTGAAACGCACACATACAAACACGCACACACGCACACACACGCACACACACACACACACACACACACACACACGCGCGCACACACACGCAATACCCACACACAAACACACATGCACACACACGCGCACATACACAGACACAGCACATCAGTGTAAGAGGTATAGAGGTGGAGTCAACGATGGACATCGGGGTCATTATTTTTACCTGAAATAGCCTGTCGAGTGTAGACAAACGTGATTGGAGGCTTTGAGATGCCATTTTTAAATTTCCGCGTTTATATCCAGGTGATGATTCCTTGAGTGGTGGTGGACAAAGCTAGACCGGCTTCATCTCAAAGCAAGCGCTACGCCCTCACTACTTGGAATGTATCGTAAAAGGGTTAATGTTAATAACAAAAGTAGTTGTGGGAGGGGCTATTGCCGAAGGGTACCGTAATTTAGATTGACCCTCAATCAAGGCAATGTTGCACCAGTATGCAGTAACCATGCAACAGCTTACTAGCCTTAGAGTAGCAGCTTATAGTGAATGCTGTAGTAGTGTAGCCAAACCCTTAGTTCCGCATAATTCAGGCCCGCAGCCGAACATTTGCTGGGGGGGGGGGGGGGGGGGGGGGGGGCAAATCCCACCTTAGCTGGACTTTTATGGCCAGGTGAATTAACTCGAGCCAACGGCACTAATTATCTGTAGTCTCGTACCCAGACCGAAATGTACGCACCCCCGTCTCGTACCTAGACCCAAAATACGTAAGCATTACCAATTTGAGGCTCGATTTGATGCAAATATCGATGTAGGATCGTTACTAGCGCTGATCAGGGTTCATCACGAACGCACTTTTAAAGTTTTCTGCAACAGGCCCCTGATCAATGATATTTACGCGTGTCCGTGCAAATTCCTGCTTCGCGCGGAACATACTGATACATGTACAAAGAAGCGTAGAAACTTGCTCCGTTACGTGAGCGGTTTATACCGACTTCATTGCTCGATCTAGGAAGGCAGTTGGTTGTAGAATGCATTGTAATAGCCTAAATTCTAGCTACTTCACGATCCATCAATACATGTATCGGGCGCATTCAATTTGTAGTAAAATCAGATCTTACAATGAGTCTTGAATTAGTCTTTGATGTACAATTACAGGATAGTGATTTTTGTTTAGTATAGGTCCAAGCTAATGATACTATATAGCTTCAGAAGATTTGGATGCCCAAAGGGTGCTTTAATGACCTAGGCATTTTGTATTGGCCTGCTTGAAAACACCTATCATTTTATTTGAAATCACTATATTTACGCTTCAGTCTATAAGATTAACTTAGATTTCATATGTAAAGAGCATAACCAAGTAGCCCTCTATTATAACACAATGTGTTCTGTTAACGTTGCGACAATTCTATTTATAATACACCTTATTCTTTGACTGAAGCCGGCACCGACATAGTTGTGAACAACATCCACTTGAAGTTTTAAGAGAGCAGTTTATGTTTATTGTTTTAGAATTGCAATAAGATGGTGCCCACACAATGACATAGATATTATCAAGCCCTTTATTCGAATTCAATTTTATGCATATGCATGCATATGCATACATGAACAAAATAACGTTCCAATCTGCTTCAGTTGCTGCTATTCAGAATGAAGATTGTTCTTGATCTAGTGTGCCTCATTCTTCAACATATAAATAAGTCAGCATCAGTGGTGCCCTTACAGCTCCTGGAATGATAAATAGATTAGTGTTTCAACAGCCAAGGTAGTTGACAACGGAGCAAATCAGCCTAAAGGCATACGAATCACCCTTTCTAGAGCTTGGGATGATATTTTATATGTAAATCTTCCATTTAGACTTCCATTCGATATAGTCCCCGGCATAGCATATGCACATATCTATTTCTTCTCTTTCAGTTAATACTCATTAGAGCAGACAACCAAACATTTCCTGTCCCATGTCAACTAAGCTTAGATCAAACTGCAGTTAGGCTGAACCAAAGCAGTTAAAAAGATCACTGGTTGCATTGAAATATTCTTATCAAAGCTATTGCAGATTCAAAATATCTTTGAAGAACATAAGTTGAAATAAAGTGAAAGAATGTAAAATGAAGGCTGTAAATAACCAGCATCAATTGCAGTTGAAAGAGCAAGCCGGCACATGCCGGTATATGATGGAAAAAATTTGATGAAAAAGTATATATTGTTTCAAGCAGTCTATCACTGTTTGGAGTACCATGTACTCATTGGTAATATATTTCCAGTTATTGAAGGAGTTTCACTGAAGAGAACTGGCCATCCACAGCTAGTTATTGTGCATATAAACTTGGAGTCCATGCATTAAAAAAAAAATGATCTAATAGTAGGAGAAGTAATGTATATTTAATGGAAAAGATATTACTTACTTGGGACCTCACTGATGTTTGATACGTAGGTGCACGTACTCTATGATGGAAACCTTGTAACGAAATCTAAACTTCCTAAAGTCATTGTTGTAGGATTAGGTCTTGACTGATTGTAATCACGTGCACCGCACGTGACATCACAATACAGTAATTTGAAAAAAATTATCAACTACCTAATTAAGATGGGAGTATATATACCAGTCAACCAACCCGGCTATCGACATCCACTTGATTCATAATGAACACAATGCAAGGTTAGCCATTCGCTTTAATCTGATATATTCCACGCCCGAAATGATTCATTAACAAGCTACTCCTTTTTATGCCTGAGGCAGGAGGGGCTATAGCCCCCCCCCCTCCCCCCACACACACACTTTTGATGTGTGGACGGGGGGGCACATCCCCTTACTTTTTGTGCCCATATTTTGGAATAAAGTTACATAAATCGATCAGTCAATAAAACTGAAAACAATGCCAGCAAGCTGCAAATGCTACTGTAGGCGATTTACTATCTCAGGGAAACGCCTCCATTAACATGTATGCACCACTGACTCCACCATAAAACGAACCTTGCTCAAACGGCCTATCATTACAAAACGAATGAAACTTAGATCCAATGTCTACTGGTAAACATGAAAAGGTCAGAACCTCTGCTGTGGTAAAGCATAACACCTGCATGTATACAATGATAAAAAATGACACACTGAAATCAGTTCAGCTATTTCCCATGAAACGTGCCCCACGAAAGAATGAAAAATGAGAATGAGATGCCATACTCTGTACTTATAACAGAAAGCAATATCTATAGGTACATGCATGTTGATGACTCCGATAGTGTTGTCAGCAAAAATAAAAACAGCTAGTTAATTATTGGTCAGCATATCAGAACAATGCATGTAATTAATCATTCAGCAAATGTTAATATTCGTTCAGTTAAGTTGATGTACTTTCTTAAAAACCATCCTGAATGGTTTGCAAAGTCAGCATGTAATTGGATCATTGATTTGAGCCAGAAAGAGCACTAACTAACAGTACCATAAAGGATTGGGTCTGGTGAGGTCAGTCATAAAAAAATCTCCTCCTGAATGCTAATTTTGCTTTTCATGTAAACGCAACTGACAATCAAATCAAACTTGTTAATCTCATTGATGCATACATACTGAAAATCAGAATGCAATTATAGGAGTAATGTTAAAATGTGTTCACCTTGAATAGATATCTCTACAGTACATGTGTACACGGCTGGTCTCATTGTATAGCTGCTTTAGATTGCAGTTTAACAATCGAATAGAGTTAATAGTTAATGAGTTCATTCATGACGCCATTATTCCGGTACGCAGCTATATGGGACCTTAATTGATCTAATTATACTCTTTTTGACCACCGTCGGTATACATGCAATAAGTAGTCCACCGCAAAAATTCTCTAGCATTTCCGGATACCAGTTCGTGAGTACAAGACGTGAATGCATACGTCGCTCTCAGGCTCCATCATTGCGGGTAGTCTACTGATGACCTTATCTTTTCTGGAAGCTGCTTTAGTGAATAGCGTAGGGTAAGCTATACCGGGTAAGTGCTGTGCATTTTCGTACTGCATCGTAATCTACATGTACGCTGTATAGGGAAAAATTGTGAGAGCAGCATTACCTTTAATGACCTGGCCTTTCTTTTTGTTACATCGGAACACAGCATGTAATATCAACAACATTTGTATACATCTGACAGTGCGTTAATTGGGCGTAACTATTAATACATATCCCACATGCACTATCTAATCAGGATACAAATCTTGGTGGCTACGACTGTAGTACTAGTACGCCCGTGCAACAGGGTGTCAGTTTAGTTGGGCGTGGCCCGACTGCTGCGTGGTACTAGCCTGACGTAGCCACACCCTCCGCAAAGCGCGAGGGTGTGGCTACGTCAGACTAACGTGGTACATGGTATTAAACTATTAATGTGGTTTACCGCCGCTTTTACTAGGAATATTTGTACGTATCTAAGGATTCTAAGCAGAGCCGGTGTCGTAGGAAATTCTCTTCCCCCCTTTCACTGTCCCCCCTGACATTTTTTCCTAGGTATGGCTGTCCCCGGACAATTTTTCCTAGATACCACTGTCCCCCCGGACAATGGTTCCTAGGAAAGAATGTCCGGGGGGACATTTGTGCCTAGGAGAAAATGTCGCCCCTGATAGAAATGTCCCCCCATTTCTCCTTGGCACAAATGTTCCACCAAACATTCCCCGAGCGAATGCGCCCTTCTGTTTCGCGTGATTTATTAATATCGCTTCAATTGAACGTTAAAATGGCTTTTCTTTTTAAATTACGCCGATCCAATACATGCACAGTTAATGGATTTACCACTCTGCTTCCTACATCAATGAATGAAAATATATACTGATGTCAGTCTTGTACATGTACATATTTAAACGATGTCAGAAGCCAATTAAATGAGCGACAGCTATTTTTGTCATCAATGTCAAAAAGCAAGCAAATTTAATTTAAATCATCAACACAATCCAGCAGTCCCCACAATACCATGTTTGATCAGTTTTGTAGCCAGACCATATCTGGAATGCTGTCACACTGCTTATTACAACGATCACATGCGACCATTTCACCGGCCGTCTTCAGGTCAGCCCAGAGTCACAAGTTTCTAATTGTCTCTGTTCTGGACACAACTTAACTTGTATGTACTGATATGTGCAAAGAAGAATACATACTATCTATTCCTGTGCTCTTTCTTAAGGGGGGGGGGGGGGAGGGTATCAAACTCGTATCCAGAAATCAGCGGTGGCCAGCAAATGCCTAGGGCCGCCGGTCAGAGGGGCTGCCAACTGAACTGCTGCTACTAAGTTTTCAAATGCTAATTAACAATTTAACACTCATATAAAAATGGACCAGACGTGACTCGCCACCGTATGTACGGTAACAACAGCACTACCACTATTTAAGTTGCTGATGAGATCAGCAGAACGGCGCTTTTCAAAATTGAAGCTTATAAAATAGTCGCTCGTGCCATGACGTAATGTATGGACCTCTATACATTACGTCATGCATGGCACGAAGACTACCATCAATTACGGAAGATAGGCTTGAAGACTTAGCTTTGATTTTGGTTGAACGTGAAATTGCGGTATCCTTGGACTGCTGGATCGGGGCTGCTGGGATATATACCACCGCCAAGACTACTGGAAAGTCTGCCGGGAAGCAAGTAATTCTTGTCATATATTAGCAGCTAGACTTCACCCCCACCCTCGCCCCGAAATCCCGGATACATTTATCAGTTGATTCGTTTTGAGCCGTTAAAAATCGCTTTTTATATTTTTGCATAAGCAACTTACTAATGTAGTTCTTTTACATGTATATCTTAGACTTGATTACATGCACGTGCGCGCTATGTTCAACACATTACGCGATTCAGCTGCTGCGTGCGTGGTGGAATGATATCGGAAGGAGTTAAGCCACCCTGGAGGGACCGCCAACAGTGATGCCGCGGCCAGCTTTTGACAATCCGGTCACGTTCACGGCTGGCCGTTTGGATATAGACGGTCACGTTCACGGTCAAAGATGGACCGTATGATTTCAATACGGTCACGTACACGGCTGGCCGTCAACCGTCAAAATTTTAATACGGTCACGGACGGTCATTAATAGAAGTTTGGCATGCACGTATCAATAGAAATGATTCATGAACGGTATACATGGGCATAGCAAAACAAGTGTGAAAGAACAGATTCAATTAACTAAAGGCTTTATTGCAGCTGAGAATCCTGGCTGGATCCATCCTCCATCTTTACAATGAGTCTCAACCGGGAGAAAACTCGCTCGCACGTGGAATCCATGCGATAAGGCATAATCATGGCAAGTCGCGTCCCCAGACCCACATTCGGCAGCAGCGGATAGACTGCATCGCGAATACATATCAGGCTGGGGATGAGACTATGTCATGGCGAGGGGGACAACGTAAAAATTTAAATGGTTCTATAGCCACGTGTTAGTGACAGTCGGGTGGGTTTGCTGCAGACTTCACCGCGCTATCAGGTGGCTTATCCTCAAAGGTTCTTGGAAAGACGACATTTGCCACGCAGGGAAAAAAAACCACTGCACGTGACGCTAGTGACGTGATAGGCTTAATGAACCGTCAAAAGTTCTGACGGCCACGGACTAGGGGCGGATACAGGAAATTTGGAAGGGGGGGGGGGTCCGACATGAATAATCAATAGGGGGAGGGTGCGGGAGGGGGATGTGCCCCCTCCCGCGCGAAGCGCGGAAGCTTTGGGGGGTCCCGCTCTTAGCGACACAGACTATCTATCAATACTTTGAAGCCTTAAACTGGGGCGAAAGACTAAAAAATGGCGGCAAATAATGGGCTGGGGCCTTGGGGGGGAGGGGGGGGGAAGGGAAGTGGAATGGAACAGAACATGTTTATCCGCATTTCACATTTGATTGAACTAATGGTTGTTGTCCATTTTGGGCTCGATACAAGAAGTGGCCAGTGTGATAACTGGTCAGTGGGACTATAGAAGACCCATAAACTTCAATACGGGCATAACGAGATAACGCGATCGGGCGGGTGCGCGATTCCTGTACGCGTAGGCCTAAATCTTTTAGCGCACTACATAATTACCTTTTGCTTTCTTGGAAAAGTAACTCAGGATACTTGCCGAATGAGGTGAGTGAACAGATTGCTTGCCATCTGGATGATACGCTATATCACGTGGGATGTTGTTAATTGCATTCATTAATAGTATTGATACTTAATTTTATTCATCATCGGGTCTGAGGGGGGGGTCCGGACACCACCGACCCCCCCCCCCCCCCCCCTGTATCCGCCACTGCGGACGGCCAGCTAATAAATTTGACGGCCAATTATTTTTCACGGTTTAATCACGTGATCGGTAAGCTTCCCGGTCACGGTCACGGTCGGCCGTCAAAAACCGTCAAATGAATACGGTCACGGACGGTCCGTGCTGGCCGCGGCATCACTGGCCGCCAACTTGGGCGCCAAGACCTGATATTTAATACACGTCACATCAGCCGCTAATTGGGTGATAATGAACCCGCTGCAATCCGATTGGATTGCAATCCCAAAACCAGAAGTATGTATAGCCAGTAGACGCATCCTTTTCATCGCGTGAGCAATGACATTCATTGAAATTAAAATTATTTGTTGTCCGCCATCTTGGTGCACAAGTTACTATAGGACGGTATGGGCAAAACAAAGCTTTTGGTTATTGCTGTACGTTCACAGTAAGTGATTATGAGTTTGGTTTATTTTTTTTACAGTGGACACTGACGTCATTCCATGGTAAGAATATAAAAGTATTACGAGACCCAAAACGCGCATAAACAATAAAAAACTCCATACCGTTCTATAGTAACTTGAGCACCAAGATGGCGGACAGCATTGAATATGAATGAATTAACGTATCTCAAATTAAATTATTATTTTAATGTGATTTTTGACGTCATATGAAAGGGGTCTATTATTATTACATGGATTAGAAATTGTAGGGTCATGTACGTCACGTCGCGTCACGTAATGAGGAATGCATCGAAATTGGCTTGCAAATTAGCAAACAACACCCACGCGAACATGGCAGAAAACGATTTAAAAAGAACGGGCCGTCTCAAGAAAGAATACAATTAAAAACAAAATTAATGTTAAATCGACGGACCGTCTAAGCGTAGACGAAATTGGTCAAAATCATCTACATGTAGACGCTATAGATCCTTTTGCAATGACATTAAAATTATTTATTGTCCGCCATCTTGGTGCTCAAGTTACTATAGGATGGTATGGGAAAAACAAAGCTTTTGGTTATTACTGTACGTTCACAGTGAGTTTGGCTTTATTTTTTTACAGTGGGCACTGACACATTCCATGGTAAGAATACAAAAGTATTACGAGACCCAAAACAGGCCGGCATAAATAAACTGTAAAGTGCCCATACCGTTCTATAGTAACTTGAGCACCAAGATGGCGGACAGCATTGCATATGAATGCATTAACCGCAAATGAATTTCATTAAATTAATTTTTGACGTCATATGAACGGGGTCTATTTCAGAGCAATTTTAGGGTATTTATATCAAAAAAACATTTTATTTTCTTACTGAGCCATCTAAACGGGTTAAACAACACATGGGTAGGTGGCATTTTTAAGTTTATTACATTAAATGATATTCAAAGTACACAATCGTGTACACCACCAGGAAAGTTCATTTTATATCAAATATGTAATACATTTTTGAAACATTCATCTACGCAAGCGTATACATAATTGTATCAGATAAGTGTATTTGTATCATAATAGCAAACCATTTTTGATACATATCTGCTTGCTAAGATCGATGTTTCAAATATGTTTTTTGCTATGATACAATCACCATTTATGATACAAATGTAGAAAAACCTGGGTGTGTACGCGTAGATGCATATGCGTCTATGCGTAGACCTGAAACATTACACAAGCAATTAAGTTCATTCGCGCACGCGTGTGAGGTATATAATTTATTCAATCCACTCTATTGTTAAAATCACTATACAAATGGCGAAGTGGGCGAACACATCCATCCTCGCTTATTTCCAGAAAGCGCCACCCCGAGTAGCAACATTGGATCAGCCGGATCGGCCCGGATGATTTACTACAACCACAGATACAATTGGTTATTATGTTCCTTTACTTTTTAAATAACAATTTAAAAATAATACTAGTACTAGTTGGGCTCTGTTGATGTCAACCATGATCCTGGTGATACAACTAACCTCGATGACAGTAGTGGTCCTCTAGCAGAAAACTGCATTTCAGTGTTTACTCCACACTTCGATGATGTAGCAAGTTTGTGGGGACTAGGAATATCAGTGATGAAGGCAAATATAACTTGCTCGTCAACCACTTTAAGCCAGGTGCTGCAGCTGATTACACTTTTCTAAGGTGTCCCAATGGACATACCTTTTAACATAAGTGGCTCCAAAATTATCCTTGGTTTGTATACAGTAAGCAGGAGAATGGTGGCTTTTGCCTTCCTTGCTCTCTTTTTGCAGCATCTGCCTATCATGGGTCAGATCCTGGAGTTCTTGTTAATTGTGCTATGACCAAATTTAAAAAGGCATTAGAGTTGATCAGGAATCATGCAGACATGGGTCACCACAAAGAAGCTGCTGTTAGAGCTGAGGGGTTTCTGAACACGATGATGCACAAACAGCCAGACATTCGTTACTCACTGAATGAGGCAATGGAGGAGAGGGTAAGGTCAAATCAACAGAAACTGATTTCAATCTTTGAAACAGTAGTGTTTTGTGGCAGAAATAACATTGCTCTGCGTGGTCACAGGGACAGCTCCACTGATGTAGAAAAGGATCGGTTTAGTTCTGAAAACCCATCCCATGGCAATTTCAGAGCTCTGAAGACACTATCCTTGCTGATAATCTAGCCACAGCTGCTCGGAATGCTATGTATACATCCTCTGGCATTCAGAATGAGATAATAGATATTCTTGCTGACCAGATCAGGCTATTCCGCTGAAGATCATTACTAAAGTTAAAGTTGCTCGATGGTTTTCAGTAATAGCAGATGAAGTAACTAGCTGATGCTGCGAACAAGGAGCCTAGTAGGGTTCTTTGAGTGTGATACTGGTATTACTGGTCATGATGATCTGGCTGACAAAATCGCCAGTTCCCTTTTAGCTTATGGCTTGGATCCTACAAACACCAGAGGTCAGGCTTATGGTGGAGCAGGTAACATGGCAGGCTCAGTTAATGGTGCGGCAGCTCTGATTACAGCACAGTACCCTCTTGCATTATACCTTCACTGCACTTCACACTGTCTCAACTTAACTGTTGTAAATTCTGTACAGGTAACCAGTGTTCGCAACATGATGGGTGTTGTGGGCAGAGTATATCAGTTTTTTTATGCTCATCCTAAGCGACAAAGTGCTTTAGAAGACACAGTATTGTCCACCCAACCAGATTCAGCTGTTTTTAAGGTGAAAGATCTTAATTTGTCGTACTAGGTGGGTTCAGCGAATTGATACATTACAAATATTTAAGTATCTCCATGCATCAACTGTGGCTAGTAAATTGGGTACTTTTGGGTATTGTGATTGTATTTGTGTAAAAAAAATTGACATTAATACCCACATCTGTCGTGCTACTGCATTCATGAATGGCTTGTCAGTTTTCTCTAGGTCGAGTCCTTTCCGTAACTGCTAATGTTACGCTTCATCGGCTACAATTGTGATAAAGATACTGTGCAATAAACCTCTTATCCTACTATCCGAGCGAATCTTATCACATCCGGAACGAAGATAAAGGAGAAACGTGAGATTATGTTTTGGACTGTTGACTTTTAAAAGTCCAAAACATAATCTCACGTTTCTCCTTTATCTTCGTTCCGGATCTGATAAGATTCGCTCGGATAGTAGGATAAGAGGTTTATTGCAAGTATATTAGTTCAGGGCTGAGAAATCTATACCTCGCGCCATGTGGCATGTAGCTTTTCTGACAATCAAGCTTTGTGGAATTCATCCCACACGGGCATCTCGCTGACTTGGTGAAGCTGTAGCCTATCAACCAAGGTTATGCTAAACCTGTGAAATACATCTCCACTTTACTTTAATAACACTATCCGCAGTTATATGTCCAATACTTTCCATAACTATACGCGTATGTAGCCAATCAATGAGCTAAGGCACCCCATTACCTTCGGTTACCATTCTACATTTACCGAGCTCTCAATGAAGCATGACTGAAACAAGGATGGAGAGGGTTAAATGTTACAGATTCCAATCCATGTAATAGACAATAATCCTTGGAACAACAATGTCATCGCAGTATTATGTACGTAGTGAAGTATAGATTATCTTCATGCAGCATTATGAAAGCACATGTGGTAAAGTTTTCCTTTACTATATAATATGTTAAATTCATATTTACATACATAATTACTACACGTAGTACACAGCAAAGCATGGTGAAGTCTTTTGAATAGCAGTATTTTTGCAAGAGCATTTTGATTCCATAATCACAACAGGTCTGGTTCAGGATGTATACCAGACATGTATACATTCTGGACCAGACATGTATACATTCTGGACCAGACATATTATGTATGAAAATCAAAATTGATTGGCATTCACATTCATGAAGTAAACCATTAATTATTCCATCGTAAGCTTTATTGTAAGCATCTCATTTCCAGCGCTCTTAAGCTTGCTGCTGGTCTCTAATAAGGATTGGCAGAATGACATATGTGCTAAATGATTGTGTTGTTCTTGTCTTGTTCAGTTTATTATGTCAACACAAGCGCATTGTTGTACACAGTGAGAAGCACCCAGTCAAAACCCAATACTAAGACTAATACCATAGTGCTTCTATGGTTTGAATCGAAGGAAAAGGTGCACACAATTGATTTTTCAAAATCTGTTGGTCCCCTTGTCGAATACTGCTACTAATGTAAACCCTCACCTCTTATGGGACATCATGCATGGCTACCATTGCATAATTAAAACTATAATAATAATAATAATCATTATTGTATATGGAATTACCAACTTTTTCTTGTTTGTTCTATGGACCAGTAAAAGCAACGTTGCAGTTCGACAGGTAGCTTGTCAGAACAACTCAAACTGCTATCCTGATGGCATTACTTCTCCTATTTCCTACATCTCATGTGTACAAGGAAAGTGCATATGTAGTGGGAGCTGCTTCACACTAAATGGCCCTATCTGTGGCTTCTCCAAATGTGGCTCGTACGATTCAAATACTGGGATCTGCACCAGTTTTGCAAAATCTCAAACTGTAGCCTTTCTTTTGTCATTGTTTGTCTCTTCAGTTGGAGCTGCAAACTTCTACATTGGTCAAAATGGACTAGGTATGTGGAAGATCAGGTCTCCCTCCCTGCATGAGTGTACACAATAAGTATATATTTGCTCTTCCAATCCTGTGCTATGCAGGTGGTGGTCAAGTGGCCATATTCATAACAACACTGGCTGTGAGCTACCTTGTCTGCTGTCTCCCTTGTTGTTTTCTATGTGGAGGAGATAATAATGAAGTGAAAGGCAAGTTGGTGTTGTCATTTGAACTGATTCCATTTTTGTTTAATTAGAGATTGCTGTAAGTAAAGTTGCTTTGTGATACAAGACTGTTGCCTTGCTTAGTCAAGTGGTGACAGAAAGAATCTCTCACATGTATAATTAGCTAGGTGTGTGTGCACTCATTCTAAATTCATTCTTTGCACATTGGCAAAGAATAATTTTGTGTGCATGAGTGAAGCACAGCTCACTCCTATAAATGTACCAGGAAGCATATAAACTCCTGTGGTTATTAAAGCAGACACAACTTCTACGTACTGTGTGATTCATTCAGTGGTGGCTGTACAACGCCAATTAGCAATTGTTCTGTTGTAGACATGTTGGTACGTTTGTAAGTAAATGACCATGCCCCGTCATGCAGGGAAATTAATTCTCATGATGAAATTTACATGGTTGACCTTGAATAATTTCATTATGGTTTTGCATGCACATTATACCCCTGGATACTATGTTATTCAGTACAATTCAAGTCACATGCCATTAAACTAGCAATCATATACATCTTTAAGAGTGTAGTGAGGTCAGGCAATCAGGTGTGCATACACTATAGTATTTTTGTCACTTGATATTGCTGAACTAAATTGAGTGAAGTATATTACATCCGGTGGGTGTGCATTCTACTGGCAGTAGGGACCTTTGGGCATTGGGGGAAGGAGGCCCAATACATTTTCTCATGTCTAGCATCTTTACTGTCCATCCACCAAGGTCACCCCAAATCTGTTGCCCTGTTTGACATCTACAGCAGAATGAACATGTGTTTAGTTAGTGTGTGCATGTGTATGTGTGTGCATTGTGTGTGTATGTGTGCATAGTGTATGTGTGCATGTGTGCATGTGTGCATGTGTGTGGCACAATGTCTTTAGGACATTTGTGTGCAGTGTAGTGTAGTGAAGTGTAGTGTAGTGTGTGTAGTGTAGTGTAGTTAGTTCTTTGTTCTTGTGTATGTTCGTTTATCCTGCTGTAACTGTATATTATTTAATTATCATTTATATTTTCCAATAATAATAACATTAATAAACAATACGTACAGATAAATGAAGACAATAACTATATCCTTACCCCACTCACACATACTGCAAACTTAAACAAATGACAAAAGAAAGAAAAGAAAAAAACATTTTTAGCCCTCGCCTTGCAGCAAACTAACGTGAGCTTCAGTCTCTGATAGATGCTTGCAATGGCCTTTGATTTGCTGCACTGCAACTGCAAAGCCAGACGGGCAGCCAGCCGAGAATTGGAACCCTGAGCTTCTACACCCCAAGGGTATGTAGACCCAACCCAACTCTGTGCACTTGCGATCATTGGCATTGTGCTTGCGCACTTCAGCCTTTCCAGCTGCTGACCCGCTTCTGGCTCCCACTTCATTCAATGTAGTGGAGTTAAGCAGAGAGACCACTGTTAGAACAAAAATAGCTTGCTTTCCAGTTGGGCACTAGGATGTCTGCCGGCTTACTGAGAGAACTGTCAGCCCCAGACCCATGACCTACCTCATGCTGACCACCCAGTGTAGCCCTATGACAAAACTGGGCAATAACATCCCTCAAGCTGTTGTGGTGCAAAACAACATCACCACCCCCTTTGCACATCACGGCATAATGCCCAAGAGGATCCAGCTGGTGGTAAGGGCAGTAAGGGCAACATAGCTGTGATGATGTGTCCATCCCAAGCCACCATATTAAGGCAACCTGGAACTCGTCTGGCTCCAAGCTAAGATTAAGACCCCTTGATGGAATTATGGCTAGCCACGAGGAAGCACGACACAATGTGACGGATAATAATACAACAACATTATTGAATACATGCTTGATAAACTTTAAGAAGGGTTCCACCTGCCCTCACCAAATTCAGATTGAGCCTGCCGTACAGCTCAGATAGCACAACTGTCTCCTCCCCCCCCCCCCCCCCCCCCGATATTATAGCAAGACGGGTAGCAAGAATTTTAAATGAGTCCATGGCTTCCTTTCCCCATGCATCATAGGACTCTGCGATGAGTGGTATACAACACCAGCCCAAGGCATGAGTCATTTTCTCTATTTTGTTTGAATTTTCTTTAGCCTGCCTCCATAGTTATTCCAGCTCATTAATATTCACAAAGAGTTTGAATAGGTGTGTGTCTGGAGTGTCAACCCTTGCGTTTTAGAGAGGAAAGTACACATAAAAAGCCTGAGCCAGACTTCAGCAGTGTTTTCAATCAGAATTGATCTTAAGACTGTGGATAGAACTTTTGCAAAGGCAAGCCTAGACTTCTTAGGGACAAAACTCATATTTATATATTATGATAATAATACACATTAATGAATTACTTAATAGATCCATAGAACTTATTGTAATATTAGTCCTTTTGTTTCTAATGTACAATGTATATGTAATAATAATAATAATTATTATTATTCTATGTATGCATTGTTATGGATATCTTTATTTACTAAAAATAAATAATATTATTTTATTACATTTCCCTCACATATATAATGATATTGTTTGAAGCAGGAACCAGAAGTAGTATACTAATGTGATGCTTCTCTGTACTGCTTAAATGCACTAATTTATGTGATAGTCCAGACACATACCCTGTTTTTGTCCAAATTCTCACCACATCCTTGGTAACCCAAACTAGATAGATTCAACTGTTGTTTGTCTCAATGCCAACATCACCATACTAATCTTGTGTTGTGTATACTTTTAATACCCCCAAATAAATCGTAGCAGGTTTTATTTGAATGTAAGTTCCTGCTTTTACTGTGCTTGTAGCAATAAGAAGTGAAGAATAACTGTTCTTATTAGTTAGATTGTATAGAGTAGTATGGATTGGAAAATTTATATGTCTCTAAGAATGTGATGAAATCTATCATAGTTAGGTAATGTAGACATCAGGAGGTCATCTGAAACCGGTAGATTTTTTTCACCATATAAAAAATAATAATGTTTGGACACTATAGCAATGTAATTCATATTGTTAGAAAGTTATTTTTTTTTTAACTTTTAATAAACATTTAGCTGAACCCAGACCCATCTATGAACAAAGGTTTGAAATAGAACACATCTGTTCAAGTATGATATGGTTTGGTGGATGTGACAATTTATTCACTTATGCATCCAGGTAATCATAATTACACTGACACCAGTTTAAATGGAAAAAAACACCTCCCTTTCCTGTAGGGACGATCATAGATGCACTATACTCCTGATGTACAAGTATTTCTGGATATGAGTAGCATAACTATAATATTTTATTGGTACAAACCAGGGAGAAATACCCGAGTGAAATGGGACATAGAAACCCGTACTTATTAATAACATATTTCATGGTAAGTTGTCAATTTCTGTCTGAATGCACAAATATTCTAACATTCTCAAGTTAAATCTTGGTTGCTGTATACAGTTGGCAATACTACTCTGTTATTTATTGCGGGATGAAAAGATCATCAACTGTGATGATCCCCAATTTCTACCTATGTATAACTTGCTTTAAAACAAGGCACCAAAAAAAAAGTTGTAAATTACAGAAGTTGCTGTTTAATTAATCTAATTTTGTATGTCCTCATAATCACTTTATATTTGAAACTTTACTTCCCCCATTCACCTTTAGGCAGCATTGCGTTCATTGCTTGTACATGCTGTGTGGTATTGACTATCCTGCTCTGCAGCTTTGCTATGATAGCCTGGTGGATAGCTGATCTTGTCATCTTTGCTCAGAATCAGCGTCTGGATGGCAATGGATGTGCTTTGAATAACAACCTCTGAATCGGTAATGTCCATGGTATTCGATTTACATAATGCTACATGTAGATTTAAAACCCAATACTGAGTTCATTTCTCTTCTTGCAGTGCTGCGTATAACGCACAAGACATTGATTGTATATAGATATACTCATGGATTATTTAGGTATGTAGGTATACATTGATTGCAACTTTTATATTGGATGGTGATATATTAGTTATCTACAGTTAATGATTTGTGTTTACGCAATGTATATAGCGCATGCGCGGAATACTTTTCAATA
>OX442434.1:3252158-3263587 GCA_949361645.1 Spongilla lacustris | reverse complement strand
CGGGTAGGTAATGGCATTAGGTAGGTGGGTGGAATAATAGGGAGTGGGTTGAGGATATATGGATACTCCCTTATCATTACCATATCACCCTCGTCCCTATTCTAAACTAATACGACCTCCTCCCTATTCTGAACTAATACCACCCCCTCCCTAATCTTAACTAATACCACCCCCTCCCTAATCTTAACTAATACCACCCCCTCCTTAATCTTAACTAAAACCCCTCTCCCTAATCCATACTTATCCCAGCTCCCCACCCTCCTTACTAATCCCACAACACCCCCTTACTACCTAATCCCACAACACCCCTTACTACCTAATACCACTACCCCACAGCACCCTCCTAACTACTACCCAAGTCTCTGTTACCAAATGTGAAATGTGAGCAAGGGCATTGCCCAAGCTGCAGCAGGGAGGGTGGAAGGATGGATCCTAAATTAATATCAATTTATACTTCCAACCCTATGGTTACATTATGGTACAACAAGGTATGGCTTCTGATTGATTACATTTGCACATCTGAATGTACAATGTACTTACATATAGGATAATATCAATGCTTTGTCATCATTAGCAGTACCTTGCCTATCAGACAAAGAGCATCCTCTGTAAACAGGGATACTTGGAAAGGTCAATACTCTCCACACTCCCTCTCACCCTCCTCAGCACAGAATGAAGGATGTCATCGGTTAGACCTAACAGAAACGGTCAACACGACACAACACACGCAATTCAAAGCAGCCATTTAAAGGAACTCTCCCTCAGACGATAGGTGACTAACCTGTTAGCTTTCCCCCTCTGAGAGGTGCAAATGTGCCCTGGAAGCTCAGCCTCTTCATCGTAAGCCATGACACCCTGGCCAGCTTACACCACCACCTGCACACTTCAGAGAGAGGCACAAGTACAGTGTACTTGCAGTGGTGGGCCTAATTTTTACTAATAAGGTATAAAAACTGAACAATCAGTACGCTTTAAGATATACATGTACATGATATTTATCGTGTGTGTAGACATGAACCACCATAGAGTTATGTACAATACGACTGATGAAACTGGCTCATCATATGATAGCTATGGAGGGGGTATGTACATGTACATGATTTAGAATCTCGGTGGGCCCTCGACTGTATAAGCAGAGGTTTTAAACAATATCATAAGTTGTAACTGGTAGTACATGTACATGTAGTGGAAGTGGAACAAATTCCATAATCGATAATGTGGGTATACGTAATTGTTAAAAGTAGTACAGGTATAATGAGCAATCAGTTGCACAACGTATTATTCACATGTAGCGTACTCCACAAACATGTATAAGTGTACTACATAAACATGTATATATAGCATACTCCACATGTACCTCACATAGGTCTCCCTGTGTAGTGCATGAAACTAATGCATCAGATTTAAATAACCACATCATTTATAAATAATAATGACCACCACTTACATGTATAAACAATGCCATATTTCAAAGGTAAGAACATAAGATTATGCGATACAATGACAATGTTAGCCAATGAAATTTACTAAGTTTGTATTTCAACTTGATAATTAAATTAACTTAAATTAACAAGCCATGTGTTAACTAGTCTTACTAGTTCAACTCGAAATTAATTAATATCTATGGCTTAACTCAGTCAAGAATATATGTGCACAACACATGCAATGATACACACAATCACTGTTTTAATAGCCTTTCCGAACTCGTGTCCTGGATCAAGGGCGTCCCCAGGGGGGGGGGTGGGGGGACATGGCCCTCCCCCCCCCCACCCCACCTTGTAATAAAAGTTCAGCACCCTCCGCCCAGTAATGGATCTGGAATGACTGGATCGGCCGAGAGGGCGGACACCTCACTGACTGAATCGCAAAAGCGGACAGCACCCCCCCCCCCCCCCCCCCTGCTCTTTGAATTGGCCAAAAGCGGACAGCACAAAATATCTATGGGTCAACGTATTCACCAAGGGCGGACGCAGGAGGGGGGGGGGGGTATCCGGGGGGTCCAGACTCCCCCTCGAACATGTATATGAATATAATTAATGTATAATTAGCATACTACACGTGTCAGTACACGTAGCGTACATACAATCCCCCTGTACGTACAATCTGTGGAAAAATAGGAATGCACACCACAAAAAAATTCGCGTGCGCTTCCCCTATCCTGGCCCTCCCCCCCTTCCAGAAAAGCTGGGGGCGCCCATGTGTATGGATTCGTTCAATAGTATGTTTGTCAAACTGGCTATGCAGCAGTTAAGTTGTTGTTCCGCCAAGCGCATATACATGTATATTAGAACATAATTATTGACGTAAGCGACAAATCCCCAGACTAGATTTTACATGACATTACACAGACAAACTACAATTACAAGATTACAAGACCTCCACCATGGAGCCCAGCAGAACTTCTTCCTACCATGGAGCCCAGTGGGACTTCCCCCTACCATGGAGCCCAGTGGGACTTCCCCCTACCATGGAGCCCAGCGGGACTTCCCCCTACCGTGGAGCCCAGTGGGACTGTTTCTAATGAACTGAGTGGCCTTGTGGTGGAGAATGAGATCAAAGCTAAATATTTAAAGTTAAAATCCATACCAACATGTACATGCAATCTTTATTACACCTGCTACCCAAAGCTGCCACTTCCATGCCTAATGCAACATGCCCATTTCTACATTTTAATAGCTATACACCACAACATTGATGCACAGGGCACATGTGCATGATGATATAATTTGTATTTGACTTCGTTCAGGTTAACTCCTCCACTTCCACCACTCTGGACAGCATTTATTCCAGACTAAACCTTTCCCTTGTGCGCTCGAATGCCAGAGCATTTCTTGCAAGGGCAGGTCCCCGTGCTAAAGTCTCAGACCTCTACTTAGATGGTTGACTCATACATAATTACATAGTTTACTAGTTAAATATTGAAATTTGTGTTTAACATGTATTGTGTGGTTTCATGTATTTGACTAGTCCAGACATAAAAACAGCAAGTCACATGATCTAACAAGCTGCAGTTATCATCACACCAGTGTGCATGCAGCTTATCTTGAAATGCACCTCTTTCGATAGTTATCCTTCCTTTGAAATCCAGATAGGAGAATATGTGAACAAGAGCGTCATCAGTCAGGTCAGGTGACCTGCCCATACATATATAAAGAAATACAACATGATGCATCATACACATGTACCCACCATTGGTTGTGTCACATGACAATTGGTTGGGTCACATGACCTGCCCATAATGTCAAAACATGGCTGCATCATTTAGCTGTGTCAGGTGATCTCCTCACAACACAATGAAACACATGAACCACAGTTCACTCATACACTGTATGTTACAGTGGCTGGACCATACATGTTACAGTGGCTGGACCATACATGCTATAGTGGCTGGACCATACATGTTACAGTATAACTATACAAATACAAAGGTCACTTACAAATATATGGCCGCAAACATGAACACATACAATTATTTCTAACTCAATAATATTAGTACCGGTAATTCAAATTTAGATTTGATAAAGAGATGCTTTCAAGTGCATGTACCTATATGTACCTACAATTGTATTGGAATTCCCATATGGACCAGTAGCTTACTATGTAACCAACAGACCAATAGCATGAGGGACCAGTTGCTTAGATAACCCACAACAGCTCATCTGCACTGCAACAATTGATTGAAACTCTCCCCCACACCGAGACAAATTAAGAATGCAACCTCCCCTTCCCCCCTCCCCCCATAATACATGTTCTCTGCAAGCTCTACAAAGCTTACAAATGATAAACTCTCTGGTGAAATGAAGGTTGTTGTTAATAGAAAGTAACTAAATGCGGCAAGACAGTGTACTTGGAAACCTTCATCTATTTATACACGTATGTGCTTCAGGCCCCAAACCAAGGTAGAAAGGATAGTGGCCAATTGGATCAAGCATGTGGTATTCTGTTGTTTCTATAAATGTGTTTAGCTTAGTATCAGGTGAGACTGATGAGGTTATAAGATTGTATACCTGTATAAAAACTAAATCAGCACAATAAATATAATAATATATATATATATAGAATGAAAAAGTCCAGTGTTCCTATAATCCATCTTGAACCTGCTGAGTTTCAGATTGCTGTGAAGTGGTGTTTGGGTATTGCTGTTACTGATAGTCCTGTTTGCTCCACATGCAAGCACGGAGGAGATGTGGTGTCGCGGCACAACAGACTCAGGGATGTCCTGTTAGAATCTTGTCGACGGGCCTGTTTTGGCCCGGGTCCTCAAGTTGAAGCAGGAAGTGGTTTGGGGCATGAAGGACATAGAACATGGCCAGCAGACATCTCTCCAATTGGAGATATAATCTGTTTTTTGCACACAAACATGCAATGTCTGCAAGTTGCGGCTGTAGGATTTGGGTGCTGTTGATCCACAGGTGGCTCTGCTCCTGCTTAGGCAATGTGGCTTCTTGCTGTTTTTCTGAATGCACCGTGATAGACCTACCCAATGTTGCATGACAACAAGCCTAACTAGCAGCATGCAGGTTTAATTTTTCTGCAATGGAGACGAGTGCGATTATACAATACCAGCCTCACCAATACAAGCTACCAGTACCAGCCTCATCCCAGCCACCGATATTAGCTACCAGCCTACCACTACCAGCTTCATCTCTCAGCCCCCTGTATCAGCCTCATCTCAACCATCGTACCAGTCTCATCTCAGCCACCTGCATGTACCAGTGTAACCAGCCTCATCTCAGCCACCTGTACCCAACACCGCCTTATAACGTTTTTTGCATGCAGTTTTACGCGGACAGCCTCCTCCCCCCCCCCCCCCCCCCCCCCCCTCTCGCTCGTTGAATCGGCCGCAGGCACCCCCCCCCCCCCCCCCGCTTCTGTTATTGTTCATTAACAATCCCCCACCACCCCTTTTCTGGGAATCCTGGATCCGCCCTGTGTGGCGTCGTATTGCATACTAGTACTGCTAAGGCAACGGAAAATTTTCATCGATAATGAATTGCACCTGCTTGAGTTGTTTCACGGCATATTAATATTATCACTATAGCTTACAATTGTTCATCTTATCTGCATGAAAAGATACGTTTGGAGTAAAAATGCTACTTTTTGTAGCTAATCTCGTCTTCGTACGACGTTCCTGTCGCGAGTTATACGTGATGAACGGAAGACGGAGGAGGAGAACAAAAATTAAATGGCGGAATTTTGGTACCGACTTGTCACTCCACGTAAACGGCACTGTTTCATATCTGTCATGTTTGTGATGGATTAAATACGAGCTGGTGAGTAAAGGCAACGCTTCGTTACCGTTTTAAAACGCTCGATCGAAACCACGCCCACGAAGCCAATCCTACATAGGACCCACTACCGTGGATCCTGATAACCGCGCTGCCGTAACCCCCCTTTATAAAATCCTGCGTACGCCCCTGAATACTAAGTATAAAACTCTGTGCATTGGTATAACGTATAATAAAATAAAATGCCTTGAATGGATCCTTTGCATGAAAGATCGGAAGTACGATAAACGTCACGTCCGGAGTAAAAGCCACAGCGATTGCCTAGAGACATTGTGTCACGTTCGCGGACCTTTGCGTAATAAAATGGCAACGCTCGTAGTCATTCCTTCCCGCTCGGACAGTGATCCTTCGGCCGATCCAGTTCCTGGTCAAACTATGCTGCCAACAGTAAGCTTGACCGAGTCTGACATACCCGGAGCCTTTTTAAATGGATAGCTTTAAAAAGGCTCTGGGTATGTCAGACTCGGTCAAACTTACTGTTGGCAGCATAGTTTGATCAGGAACTGGATCGGCCGAAGGATCAATGTCTGAGCAGACTCCGAGCGTTGCCATTTTATTACGCAAAGGTCCGCGGACGTGACACAATGTCTCTAGGCAACCGCTGTGGTTTTTACTCCAGACGTGACGTTTATCGTACTTCCGATCTTTCATGCAAAGGGTCCAATTACCGATTATTCACTAACTTATGCACGTGCACTATCACTAACAAATATAACAATCATAATAACTTGTAATGGCGAATTCGGTGATGCTGATGCCAGTTTCAGTGATGTGCCTTGAAAGTCCGCGAGGGCCGTGTGAACTGTTCCTCGAAGATATCACCACAGATTGCTCGTTTAAGGAACTCTTCGCTTCCATCGCCGCTCATTTTGAGATATCTGAACTATCAGTTGAAATTAACATGACACTGTCATTCGAAAACGGGAAGATTGTGAGGCGTTCCCCTTCGATGTCCGAGACTCGCATTCTTCAATATGGCCCTGCAGGAGGCATCACATGCCGGGTATTCAAGGAGGGTTCTATGACGATTATCATTAAAACCCTAACCCAAAAGACCATTCCGCTCATAGTGAAGCCATCAACCCGCATTGCAGATGTCATGTGCATGATCGAGTACAAGGAAGGGATCCCAATTGACCAAATGCGCTTGATTTTTGCTGGGTTACAACTGGTAGAAGATCGCCGGCTATCTGACTACAACATTCAGAAGGAGTGTACTATCCATCTTATACTCAGGCTATGTGGGGGTGGCACTGGTGGTGTGAACTTTGTTGATGTTGCCAATACTGATGCTCTGCGCACATATGCCTGGAACAAAGGTGCTCCAATATGGCGGGTTGCCGGCCATGGTTTGAATATCGAAGGTCGGTGCACAAAGGGGACCTGTGCTGGCTATAAGAAGATGGTCATTCATCGAAATGGCTTTGAAACCTTTGACCTGATTAACTCCATTCCATGCTGCCCTATCTGTTGTAATACATTCGCCCCAATCAAACCTGGTTTTAGCAACTGCTGGTGGCGTGTTGTTGGCATTAAAAGTGATGGAAGTCTGATTGCAAAACCATTCCAGAAGGCAGGGGATGCATACACCACTTATGATGAAGCAAAGGCAGGCATGGCTACCTTCAAGCATCTGAACATTGAAGTTAGGCCTTTATCAGCCACTGCTAAGGTCGCAGTAGAAGTGCCAGCTACTGCTGCCACCTCTGTGCCACCTCACACCTTGCCCTGTCCCTCTCATTGTGGCATTTGCCATGATGATCTCACTGTGCTCACTGCATCCATGCTGAAATGTAGCCATTGTTTTCATCGGAAGTGCATTCAAGAGTGGTTGAAGGTTGCACCAAATGGCCCCTCTTGCCCCATGTGTCGGAGTCCTGCTTCTGGAGAACAAGATATTTTCAACTTGATACCTGTTGAGTAATAAACTTATTTTTATATGTGGTTGATTGAAGCGTGATTTGCATTGCTACGTGTATATGTAGTGCTGACACAATTGTTTGAATATATAAACCTCTTTCAGGTGTTCTGCTACTCCAATTGTTACACAAACAGTTTGATCGCCACTACAGTTTTGATACAAAGACTCAGAATTTCCTGGAAGCGACTGGATGCAAAATGTGTCGCCACGCAATTACATTGTTGCACGCACAAAGCATTGATTTGCACAATCCATGCTTGATCAATCCATGGTTTGCGGTACAAACCACGGATTGGCCATGCAATCCTGGGATTGCTCATGCGCAAAGCATGGATCAGGAAAATCCTTGGATTTGCTTGAACACAAACTTAGATCTGTAATTTGTACATATGCAACTGGTTAAGAACTCTTGAAAATGTGATTAGGTCCATCATGTCTTGATGAGCAGTCCTTCATGTCTCCCTTTATACTGTTGCTTGGCGAGCCTACCAAATATTAAATACATTTCCTCTGAAATATCACATTCTCCTCACCATCACCGGTATATCTGCTGAAATCTATGGAGACAAATGATTACATCAATTTTTGTATTGGCCTTGCATGTTTAAATGACTTACTTCCATTGAATTTCATGTACTTGCAGCCAATCAGCCCAAGACTAATTTCCCATTGATTACAGTGACCAACTATCATCTTAAATAATTCACATTACCAGTAACCTAGCTACTTCCTCAAGTCCTTGACTTTGAGGTTGTCGGTGTCATAGGGTATACGGACCAGTCCAAATTTCCCGTATTCCCTTAGGGAATACGTTCCTCCCCCCGGACCCAACTCCCTAGGGAATACGGTCCCCCGGACCGAGTTCCCTGGTTGTACAAAACCAATTAACCGGACTGAATTCCCTAGTTAATAAATTGACCCCCCCACCCCTGGACCGTATTCACTGGGTTTTAAATATACATGCATGTATATGTATATTCCACCCCTTGCATTCATGTAAGGTCTGGCACATTTGGTTCGAAAAGCAAAAGCCAATGCGGATTGCAGGTCGTCAACTACATATATGCAGCAACTGTATAATTACATTGTTACTATTTATATATGTTCCCATGCATTTGGTTCGAAAATGATCGCTAGCAGGTCGTGCATGCAGCTTCTATAACGATTAACATTGTCAAATCGTGTGAACACAAAGTGCAAGCAAAATATGTGCATTCGAGGCAGTAGAGCGAAATGGAGGAGAAGGATGGAGATTGAAGATGGAGCCTGCCAGAATGAGTTTCAGCACAGATTCTCGTGTTTCTATTGTAGTATGTTTTTTCTTTTATTTTCATCGCCTTAGTAGTCTGTGCATTTTCTTTTGGGTTTCATTATTTACTGAGTTATGTTATGTTTGCAACCCATTTTAATTACATATCTTTATGCATTCCACTAGCAGTGGAAACATATGGAGCCTGGGGTGAAGAGGCATGCAATGCTTTCTCCTGCATAGCCATGCGCGAAGCCATCCTCACAAACTGTAGCAAATCCCAAGTTTTGGGGGATCTATATGGCAGACTGAGCATTGTGCTTGTGAGAGCAAATGCCAGGGCTATATCCTTGCAAGATCATTGCAGGTGGCAGACATGCAGGTCGATGCAATGGACTACTGATCTTTCTGTGTGCATTTGCCTAAGAATTTGTTTCATATACATTTTTAAAATGTGTAATATCTTTATGTGAGAGCAAAGTAGAATAAATTTAATAAAGATTAATGGGATTTAAAAAAACTTATAGGAAACTGGGGGAAAGAAGCACAGTATATGTATTCTCCCACTTGGCATCCCTGCTGGCCATTAGCCAGTCAAGTCCTAAGCCAAAGATGGTCGCAGAAATTTATGGCCGTCTGAACTTGTCACTGGTGAGATCAGTGGCAAGGGCCATAATGGGAAGGGAGTTGGCCCATGGATAGACTTATTAGAACTGTGTTAAGTAAGCTTTACATTGTGCTAATACTTACTTTTGTGTATGCATTATTTAGTGTAAAATGGAATATCATATCTATATCATAATAGTCAACGGAACATAAGAGAGATGAGGGTACTGGATAAATCTCAATTTTGTACTTGTAAAAAAGAAAATAAAACTAGTACACTTCAGCCATTATTGTTTAGAGAATGATGCATAAGTGTTTTTCAATCACTGTGCATGAGAATTTCACAGACAAATAACGCTGCTCATGGATGTGCCCAGAGATTTTCTGCAGAGAGGGGGAGGTAGGAAAAAGAAGTGAGAAGAGGTGAAGGGACACATAGCTCCTCAACAACTTGGTCCTTAATTAGCGGTTAAATCGACCTGGCACACTCTTTAAGTGTGACTGCATACTTCCTCTATACCCATGTGTGAGGAGAAAAAGAAATGGGATTAAAGAGGAATGAGTGGGGGATAATAGTCAATAGAGATGAGGCTGGTACAGGTGGCTGAGATGAGGCTTTACGATGGTTGAGATGAGGCCGATACAGGTGGCTGAGATGAGGTTGGTACGATGGTTGAGATGAGGCTGATACAGGGGGCTGAGAGATGAAGCTGGTAGTGGTAGCTAGTATCGGTGGCTGGGATGAGGCTGGTTCTGGTAGCTTGTATTGGTGAGGCTGGTATTTGTCTCTGAGATTAGGCAAGTTCTTAGCACTTGATGCCATTGGTATGGTGTTTGAGACCAAAGCTGCAGACCCGGCTGTGATTCCTGCTTTCGACAAAATGGAAGGGTTTAACAGTGATGTATTGGCAAGGTCAATTGCTACTGGCTTTTCAAGGGACCAGTTTGGAACTAGTTTGGAACTAGAACCTCTGCAGGTCTGGTATTAATACACAGCTTTTATCATTTCAGAATCTGCTGCCAACTTCTACTTATGTTATTTACCTACAACACTCCTCAAAAACTGGCATCATGGAGTATATACACGTATATTGTGGAGTTCGTCCTTACCTTCAAATTCTATACGTCATTAACTATCTCAGAGCAAATGCTACAAACTACACATATAGTATTTTTACACACAAATAGAGTCATGAGGGCAGGAGCTTTCTTGCCAAGGTGACTGTGGCAATGGATTTGACCTAAGTCAAGTTCACCCTGCCGTAAATCACTTAATGACTGCCGGACATGCTGCTAGAAGGTGGGATGCCAGCCTAGAAAAGATGAAGTGAGCCTCCTTACCAAGAAGGTCTTGACTGCCAATGGAATGCATGTCCACCCCAACACGTGACATAGTTAGTATATTGGGGGTCTTTTCAGCCGGCAGATGCTACACCAGACATTCGGCTAGAATCAATCAATATGGTTGGGCAGAGTGGTGATGTTACTGTAACATCAAATGCCTCAGGCTTGCCCCTGTCCCACCAAGCAATGAGCTAGCACATCTGCAGGTCTGGAGTGGCTGTGATCTTTTGTAAGACCATGGCCCTTCTCTATCTTCACACTCAAATGGGCTCGTCGACAAAAGTCCACAACGACATCATGCAAATGATTGTGTCTCACCATCACATCTCCCCTGTGCCTGCAGGTTACAGCGTAGTGACCCAAGCAAAGATTTGAACTGATCTAATTAATATTGCTGGACAGCTCTCTCTGAGAAGTGGGCAGACTCAGCTGTGATTGTGTGGTGTGAGGAAACCTTGGAGTTATAGGCTACGTTTTATTATTAAACTTAACAGAACATATAACTCTTTTTAGTCAGTTGACTTATACATCATATCCTATAGTTTACTAGTTAGGTTGCAGCTTGTCGTGTTATAATATTACATGTAATATAGCAAATTTTTATAAAGTCGTGGTTCACTAAGTCGTGTCGTTATGTATTGCTATCTATTCAATAAAAACAAATTATAATGCACGTTGTATTCATATCAGTTGTTCCTCTTAATGGAACAGGGTGAGTAAGCATGGATGTAAATACGCAACATTTAATGGTTCCAGGAAATAGTGAGTAAGATAGTGTATAATCGCACTCGTCTCCATCGCAGAAAAATTAAACCTGCATAGAGCTAGTGGCAAATAAGGACGCACCGTTAATGAGCGTGCATGCATTTAGTGTGCAAATAATAGCCCGTCATTTGACTGAAAGAATATTCTTGTAGAACAAATTACAATTCATGCGCTAAAAATAAAACTTATTATGTGTTATGTGGCGATAATTACTTACAAAAACTGTTTTGTGCATGACTTATTATTTCCATTAATG